>PVKP010032534.1:0-25838 GCA_004027715.1 Plecturocebus donacophilus | reverse complement strand
TCCCTCAACTCTTGGCATTTTCTTCCTGAAGATCTCTTCAAATTATACTGGTTCACTAGAAATTCTAGTCTCTCTCAATGGAAGTAGTATTTACTGGTTATGACTCCAAATGAAGTGAAAACATGTCCACACAAAAACCTGCACACAGATGTTTATGGCAGCTTTATTTATGACTGCCAATACTTAGAAGCAATCAATATGTCCTTCAGTAGGTGAAAAATTAAACTGTGGTACATTTAAACAATGGGATGTTATTCAGCACTACAAAAAAAAAGACAGAGAGAGCTTTCAAGTCATGAAAAGACATGGAGGAAAATTAAATGCGTATTACTAAGTGAAAGGAAGTCTATCTGAAAAGGCTATATGTTGTATAATTCCAACCATATAACATTCTAGAAAAGACAAAACTATGGAAATCAAAAAAAGATAAGTGATTTTTCAGGGGCTGATGAGAGTGGGAGAGATGAATGGGCAGAACACAGAAGATTTTTGGGCAGTGAAATTATTCTGTATGATACAATGGTGGATCCGTGTCATTATATATTTGTCAAAACCTACCAAGTGTGCAATAACAAGAGTGAACCCTAATGTAGACTATCAACTTTGGGTGATAATGATGTGTCAGTGTAGGTTCATCAATTGTAACAAATGTACCACTCAGATGGTGCATGTCAATGGTCAAGGTGGAGCTTGTACATGTGTGAAGAACAGGAGGTATGTGAGAACTCTCTGTACTTTTCATTCAATTTTCTCAAACAGTTCTAAAAAATAAAGTTTATTAACTAAAAATAATCCATGGTCTCACATTCTCATTAGTTTCTATTGATAATTTTTCTTCTGGCAATAGGTCACATTTTCCTACTCCCTTATATGTTGAGTAGCAGTAATTATCAATTGCATTCTGATTATTATAAATTCTGTATTGCTGAAAGCTTAGATTATGTTACCTTTAAAGAATCTTGAGCTTTTTACTTACTATTTATAATGCTCTGCTTTGCTTTTTATATATCCAGATTTCCATCTGGTATCATTTTTCTTCAGCCTGAAAATGTTCTTTCAATATTTCCTGTAGTTTAGGCCTGCTGGTGATAAAATCCCTAAGGAATTTTTTGTCTGAATAAGTCTTTTATTTAATTTTGAAGAAAGTTTGCCTGATATAAAATATTAGGTTAATGGTTTTATTTTTTTCTTTCAGCACTAAAGACATTGCTGCATTGTCTCTGGCTCGCATGATTTCTGAAGAGAAATCTGTGGTAATTCTTATTTGTTCTCCCATATTAACTTTTTTCTGGATGCTTTTAAGTTTTTCTCTTTATTACTGATTTTCAGCTATTTGATTATGATTATCTTTGGTATTGTCATCTTCATTTCTTTTAAATGTAGTTTCACTAGCTTCTTGAGCCAGCAGGTTTATATCATTAAATTTGGAAGTATTTCTACCATCATTTCTTCAAACATTTTTGTATCTCCTATTGTCCCCAGACCATTCTAGGACTCCAAGTATATGCATGTCAGACTGTTTAATATTATCCTCTAGTCAGGACCAACTACATAGTTTGCAGGGCCCAGTACAAAATAAAAATGAGAGATTCCTTATTCAAAAATTGTTGAGAATGTTAAGAGGCAATGACACAGCCCTAAACCAAGTGAGGGCCCTCCTGAGTGTGGAGCATATGTCACCAAAAAGGCACATAGCTATAAAGGCTGTTCATAGGTAATTGAAGCTTTTTACATATTATTTCAGTCTTTTTTAAAAGTCTTTATCTTGGATAGTTTCTGCCGCTATGTCTTTAAGATCACTTATCTTTTTTCTTCAGCGTCTAATCTGTTGTTTAGCTCATCTAATAAATTTTCCATTTGATTAATTATATTTTTAGCTCCATGCGTATCATTTGTTTCTTTTTTACTTTACCCATTTCTTTCCTTATTATATTTATTTCTATAAAATTTTAATCATATATATGCAATTTCTAAACATATATTAACTATATATATACTATTTCTAAAGCTTTATCTAATGATTCCATCATCTCTGTCATTTCTTGATCTGTTTATATTGACTGATTTTTCTATTTACCATAGGTCACATTTTTCTGCTTCTTTGGTTGTTAATTATCTTGTAGCAGATGCCAAACATTGTGAATGTTATTGCTCTGGTGTAAATGTTTGCTTTCCTACTCCTAAAATTCATATATTGAAATCCTAATTCCCAAAATGACGGTATTAGAAGCTGGGGCCTTTAGGGTAATTAGATCATGAGGACAGTGCTCTCATAATTAGGATTAGCACCCTTTTAAAAGAAACCACATAGAGATAGTCTCTTCCAGCATGCAAAGACACAGCAAGAAGTCACCCTTCTATGAACTAGGAAGCAGGCCTTTGTCAGATACTAAATTGGCCAATGCCTTGATCTTGGACTTCCCAGCTTTTAGAACTGTGAGAAACAAATGTCTGTTATTTATAAATCACCCAGTTTATGGTATTTCATTATAGCAGTCCTAACAGGCTAAGACAGTTAGGTTGTTGAGTGACTGAATCGTATTAAAGGGTGTTGAGTTTTGTTTTAGAAGGCAATTGATTTACTGGCAAGTCAAATTGACAGTGTAGAAGCTTTGTTTTAGTTTTGTTAGAAAAGATAAGGAGTATCCCTTATTCTAAGGCTAGAGTAAACCTTCTAAAGTATGGTGTTTCTTGGGTTTCAACTAAATGTTTCTAGGGTTCTAGCTGGTCATAAAACCAGTGTCTCTCAGCACTTTGCAACCCATGGAATCTCTTCAGCTCATAAAAAAAATCCTGTGGCTATTCTTTACAAGACCTCATAGATTCACTCTTTGCATGTGCAGCTTAGCATTCAGCCAAAATTTAAGGGACCATTATGAAGATTCTTGAAGCTCCTACTCCACACAGAGAAGGACCCTTCTCTGGGACTCTTTCCCACAGATTCTAAATACATCTGCATTCCCAAACTCTAATCCCTGCTTCCTCTGCTCAGTGACAGTATTGCTTTTTTGGCTCCACTTCCTCGTGCCATGATTTGGAAATGCAGAAAATTTTGATGAATGTCAAGCTCACCTCTAGTCTTTCCCAAATCTCAAGGAAAGCTACTTTCCTCTGTAGGTTGCTCAGTTCCTGAAAACATTGCTTTACATACTTTGTTCAGTTTTTTTTTTAGTTGTTTATTCTGAGAAGGTAAGTCTCATGCTACTGTTCCATCTTAGACCATTTCTTCTTTTCATATGCCGTAGGCCAGCCTGGGATCACCTTCCCAATCTTTTACTTTTACCTTTATAGCTCAACTCCAATAAACACATAAGTGTGCCCTTGCTCCCTGATAAGGTTTAGCTCTGTGTCCCAACCCAAATCTCAAGTTGAATCATAATTCCCAATACTGGGGGAGGGACCTAGTAGAAGGTGACTGGATCATGAGGGCCGATTTTCCCCTTGCTGTTCTCATGATAGCGAGTTTACGTGATATCTGATGGTTTAAAAGTGTGTGGCACTTCCGCCTTCATTCTCTCTCTCTCTCTCTCTCTCCTGCCACCATATGAAGATGTGCTTGCTTCCCCTTCCCCTCACCACAGTCATGTTTCCTCAAGCCTCCCAATCATGCTTCCTGTACAGCCTGTGAAACTGTGAGTTAATTAAACCTCTTTTCTTTATAAATTACCCAGGCTCAGGTAGTTCTTTATAGCAGTGTGAGAACAGGCTAATACACTGCCCAAGTTCACTTTGCTCTGTCCCTGAACACCAGTAGTTCTTGTTACATTATTCAATATTTATTATATGTATTAAAACATAAATCCAGAGATCAGATATAACAAATACTAGAACTACTATTTTTTAGAATATTATCTTTAAAATTTTTCCTCAAGATTACATTAGTCAGAATAACTTATCTACATCTTTCTTTATAATAAATATCATTTCCTGGCAAATCAAAACACATGCTATATATCTATAAAAATGACAGTTCAAATCAGGTACAATATATGTAACTCTTTGCATTTTTAGAGAGTATATAAATGTTTGATTATATTTCATTTATTCATCATAGACAGTATATGCATATACTTTTAAAGGTTTACTCAAATGTGTTATGTATCTAATTTCAAACATATTAGAAAATGTAGCTTAACAATAGTTGTCAAGCAAACTTGTCTTTGTTTAGAAGCCAGAATACAGCTCTTCCTGTCAACTTTATGCACACACTATACCTTCTTTTAAGTGTGTAATTGATTAGCCTTTGCACTGTTCTTTTTATGAATTGCATATGTTTCCTTCTATAAAGCTATATAAACATGTTGCTATTACACTCTGGGATGAATCAGTTGCTTCTTCATACTCTACAGTATGAGAAATAAAATGGATGCTAAAACTAACAGTAGATGGCAACTATCAGCCACAAAACCTAGTGTGAGGTTATTCATTTCATCAAAACTCTCTCACTCTCATTAATTAGCTTATTTTAAGTATGTGTTAAGAATTTGAGTTTGTCAATTTAAGAATTATTAATAAAATACCACTTTATATATTTTATACATTTTATATATTAGGAATCCATATAAGATTTCATTTTCCATTAAATAGATTTCTCCTCCCAAAATTTATTCTGAAAAACCAGTATTTAAGATGAACAAAAAGCTTCAATGTCCAAATAAATTCTAGATTGATTATGGCTTAAATGATTTGCTTTCCCTGGCACTTACTATCTTTCTCTTTTTTACCTTTCTGTAGTCTCCTTTTCCTCCATTTCTTCCCCTGTGATATGCAGAAAGGCTCTCTTCATGAATTTTTATGATTATCATTTCTAATAACTGTGTGAATAAAATTTAATTCACATGTCCTTTACTGATGAACATTTTCTGTGTTTTCAATATTCATTATAATTAATGCTATCATTAAAATTTTCAAAATTATTATTTAATATTTTGAATTATTTTTCAATAATTCAACTAATGAACATTTACTATGTTTTTAATATTCATTATAATTAACACTACTATAAAAATATCCAAGATAATGAATTATTTATATTTTGAATTCTGTTTGTAAAATATGACAGCCACAAAGTAGTGGAGTATAGGATAAAACCTACTATTATGTATTTCTTTTATATATCTATTATTGCACTTTAGATTCTGGGAAACATGTGCAGATCATGCAGGATTGCTGCATAGGTACATACATGGCACTGTGGTTTGCTGCCTCCATTACCTCGTCACCTATATCTGACATTTCTCCCCATGTTATCCCTCCCCCACCTCCCTAACCCCCACTGTCCCTCCCCAGTCACCCCCAACATACCCCAGTGTGTGATGCTCCCCACCCTGTTCTCATTGTTCAACAGCCACCTATGAGTGAGAACATGCAGTGTTTGATTTTCTGTTCTTGTGTCAGTTTGCTAAGAATGATGGTTTCCAGATTCATCCATGTCCCTACAAGAACACAAACTTATCGTTTTTTACGACTGCATAGTATTCCATGGTGTGTATGTGCCACATTTTCCTTGACCAGTCTGTCATCAGTGGAAATTTGGATAGGTTCCAGGTCCTTGCTATTGTAAACAGTGCCGCAATGAATATACGTGTGCATGTGTCTTTTTAATAGAATGATCTATAATCCTTTGGATACATTACCAGTAATGGGATTGCTGGGTCAAATGGAATTTCTATTTCTAGATCCTTGAGGAATCGCCACACTGTCTTCCACAGTGGTTGAATTAACTTACACTCCCACCAGCAGTGTAAAATTGTTCCTATTTCTCTATATCCTCTCCAGCATCTGTTGTCTCCAGATGTTTTAATAATCATCATTCTAACTGGTATGAGGTGGTATCTCAATGTGGTTTTGATTTGCATTTCTCTAATGACCAGTGATGATGAGCATTTTTTCATATGTTTGTTGGCTTCATATATGTCTTCTTTTGAAAAAGTGTCTGTTCATATCTTTTGCCCACTTTTGAATGGGCTTGTTTTTTTCTTGTAAATCTGTTTTAGTTCTTTGTAGATTCTGGATATTAGCCCTTTGTCAGATGGGTAGATTGCAAAAATATTTTCCCATTCTGTTGGTTGCCAGTTCACTCTAATGATTCTTCTGCTGTGCAGAAGCTCTGGAGTTTAATTAGGTCCCAGTTGTCTATTTTGGCTTTTGTCGCCAATGCTTTTGATATTTTAGTCATGAAGGCCTTGCCTATGCCTATGTCTTGAATGATTTTGCCTAGGTTTTCTTCTAGGGTTTTTATGAGGTTAGATCTTATGTTTAAGTCTTTAATCCATCTGGAGTTAATTTTAGTGTAAGATGTCAGGAAGGGGTCCAGTTTCAGCTTTCTGCACATGACTAGCCAGTTTTCCCAACACCATTATTAAACAGGGAATCCTTTCCCCATTGCTTGTTTTTGTCAGGTTTGCCAAAGATCAGAGGGTTGTAGATGTGTGGCATTGCCTCCGAGGCTTCTGTTCAGTTCCATTGGTCTATATCTGTTTTGGTACCAGTACCATGCTGTTTTGATTATTGTAGACTTGTAGCATAGTTTGAAGTCAGGCTGTGTGATGCCTCCAGCTTTGTTCTTTTTGTTTAGGATTCTCTTGGCTACATGGGCTCTCTTTTGGTTCCATATGAAGTTTAAGGTGTTTTTTTCCAGTTCTGTGAAGAAGGTCATTGGTAGCTTGATGGGGATAGCATGAATCTATAAAGTACTTTGGGTAGTATGGCCATTTTCACAAAATTGATTCTTCCTAACCATGAGCTTGGAATGTTTTTCCATCTGTTGGTCCTTTCTTATTTCCTTGAGCAGTGGTTTGTAGTTCTCTTTGAAGAGGTCCTTCGCATCCTTTGTTACTTGTATTCCTATGCACTTCATTCTCTTTGTAGAAATGGTGAATGGGAGTTCACTCAGATTTGGCTCTCTGTTAGTCTCTTATTAGTGTATAGGAATGCTTGTGATTTCTGCACATTGATTTTGTATCCTGAGACTTTGCTGAAGTTGCTTATCAGTTTAAGGAGATTTTGGGCTGAAACAGTGGGTCTTCTAAATGTACAATCATGTCGTCTGCAAATAGAGAAAATTTGACTTCCTCCTTTCCTAATTGAATGCCCTTTAATTTTTTTTTCTTGCCTGATTACTCTGGCTAGAACTTCCAATACTATATTGAATAGGAGTGGTGAGAGAGGGCATCCTTGTCTAGTGCCAGATTTCAAAGGGAATGCTTCCACTTTTTGCCCATTAAGTACGATATTGGCTGTAGGTTTGTCATAAATAGCTTTTACTATTTTGAGGTAAGTTCTGTCGATACCTAGTTTATTGAGAGTTTTAGCATAAAGGGCTGTTGAATTTTGTCAAAGGCCTTCTCTGCATCTATTGAGATCATCATGTGATTTTTGTCTTTTGTTCTGTTTATGTGGTGGCTTATGTTTATAGACTTGCGTATGTTGAACCAGACTTGCATCTCCGGGATGAAGCCTACTTGATCATGATGGATAGCTTTTTGATGTGCTGTTGCAATTGGTTTGCCAGTATTCTATTGTAGGTTATTGCATCTATGTTCATCATGAATATTTGCCTAAAGTTTTCTTCTTTTTTTTTGAGTCTCTGCCAGGTTTTGGTATCAGGATGATGTTGGTCTCATAAAATGATTTGAGAAGGATTCCCTTTTTTTTGTATTGTTTGGAATAGTTTCAGAAGGAGGGGTACCAGCTCCTCTTTGTACATCAGGTACAATTCGGCTGTGAACCCATCTGGACCTGGGCTTTTTTCGGTTGGTAGTCTATTAATTGCTGCCTCAACTTCAGCCCTTGTTATTGGTCTGTTCAGGGTTTCAACTTCTTCCTAGTTTAGGCTTGGGAGGGTTCAAGTGTCCAGGAATTTACCCATTTCTTCCAGGTTTACTGGTTTATGTGCATAGAGTTGTTTGTAGTAATCTCTGATGGTAGTTTGTATTTCTGTGGAATTGGTGGTGATATCCACTTTATCATTTTTTATTGTATCTATTTGATTCTTCTCTCTTTTCTTTTTTATTAATCTGGCTAGTGGTTTGTCTATTTTGTTGGTCGTTTCAAAAAACGAACTCCTGGATTTAATTGATTTTTTAAGGGTTTTTTGTGTCTCTATCTCCTTCAGTTCTGCTCTGATCTTAGTTATTTCTTGTCTTCTGCTAGCTTTTGAGTTTTTTTTATCTTGCTCCTCTAGATCTTTCAATTTTGACGATAGGATTTCAATTTTAGATCTCTCCTTGCTTCTCATGTGGGCATTTATTGCTATAAATTTTCCTCTAGACACTGCTTTAAATGTTTCCCAGAGATGCTGGTATGTTGTGTCTTCATCCTCATTGGTTTCAAAGAACATCTTTATTTCTGCCTTTATTTCATTGTTTATCCAGTAAACATTCAAGAGCCAGTTGTTTAGTTTCCATGAAGTTGTGTGGTTCTAAGTTAGTTTCTTAATCCTGAGTTCTAATTTGTTTGTGCTGTGGTCTGAGAGACTGTTTGTATGATTTCTGTTCTTTTGAATTTGCTGAGGAGTGATTTACTTCCAATTATGTGGTCAATTTTAGAGTATGTGCAATACGGTTCTGAGAAGAATACATATTCTGTGGATTTGGGGTGGAGAGTTCTGTAGCTGTCTATTAGGTTTGCCTGGTCCAGATCTCAGTTCAAGTCCTGAATATCCTTATTAATTGTCTCATTCATCTGTCTAATATTGATGGTGGAGTGTTAAAGTCTCCCACTATTATTGGGTGGGAGTCTAAGTCTCTTTGCAGGTCATTAAGAACTTGCTTTATGTACCTGGGTGCTCCCATATTGGCTGTGTGTATATTTAGGATAATTATCTCTTCTTGTTGCATTGATCCTTTTACTATTATGTAATGCCCTTTGTCTTTTTTGATCTTTGTTGGTTTAAAGTCTATTTTATCAGAGACTAGGATTGCAACTACTGCTTTTTTTTGTTTTGCTCTCCATTTGCTTGGTAAATCTTCCTCCATCCCTTTATTTTGAGCCTATGTGTGTCCTTGCACATGAGATGGGTTACCTGAATACAGCACATCGACGGGTTTTGACTTTTTATCCAATTTGCTACTCTATGTCTTTTGATTGGGGCATTTAGCCTGTTTACATTTATGCTTAATATTGTTATGTGTGAATTTGATCCTACCATTTTGATGCTAGCTGGTTGTTTTGCCCATTGGTTGATGCAGTTTCTTCATGATGTTGATGCTCTTTACCATTTGGTACATTTTCGGAGTGGCTGGTACTGATTGTTCCTTTCTATGTTTTGTGCTTCTTTCAGTATGCTCTTGTAAGGCAGGCCTGGTGGTGACAAAATCATTCACAATTGCTTGTTCATAAAGGATTTTATTTTCTTTGCTTGTGAAGCTTACTTTGGCTGGATATGAAATTCTGGGTTGAAAGTTCTTTTCTTTAAGGAGGTTAAATATTGACCCCACTCTCTTCTGGCTTGTAGGTTTTCTGCCGAGAGATCTGCTGCAAGTCTGATGGGCTTTCCTTTGTGGGTAACCTGACCTTTCTCTCTGGCTGCCTTTAGCATTTTTTCCTTCATTTCAACCCTGGTGAATCTGATGATTATGTGCGTTGGGGCTGCTCTTCTTGAGGAATATCTTTGTGGTGTTTTCTGTATTTCCTGGACTTGAATATTGGCCTGCCTTGCTAGGCTGGGAAAGTTCTCCTGGATAAAATCCTGACGTGTGTTTTCCAGCTTGGATTCATTCTCTCCATCACATTCAGGTACACCTATCAAACGTAGATTAGGTCTCCGTACGTAATCCCATATTCCTTGGAGGCTCTGTTCATTTCTTTTCACTATTTTTTCTCTAATCTTGCCTTCTCATTTCATTGAGTTGAGTTGATTTTCAGTCTCTGATATTCTTTCTTCTTCTTGGTGCTTGGTCGATTTGGCTATTGAAACTTGTGTATTCTTTCCAAAGTTCTTGTGTTGTGTTTTCAGCTCCATCAAGTCATTTATATTCTTTTCTAAGCTGTTTATTCTCATTAGCATTTCATCAAACCTTTTTTCAAGGTTCTTAGTTTCTTTGCATTGTGTTAACACATGTTCTTTTAGCTCAGAGAAGTTTGTTATTACCCACCTTCCAAAGCCCGTTTCTGTGAATTCATCAGACTCATTCTCCATCCAGCTTTGCTCCCTTGCAGGTGAGGAGTTGTGATCCCTTGGAGGAGGAGAGGCTTCTGGTTTTTGGTGTTTTCATCCTTTTTGCACTGGTTTCTTCCCACCTTCCTTGATTTATCTAACTTTGGTCTTTGTAGTTGGTGACTTTTGGATGGGGTCTCTGAGTGGACGTCCTTTTTGTTGATGTTGAAGTTATTTCTTTCTGCCTTTTAGTTTTCCTTCTAACTGTCTGGTCCCTCTGCTGTAGGACTGCGGTAGGTCCACTCCGGACCCTGCTTGCCTGAGGATCACCTGTGGGGGCCTCTGCATTGTTCTATCTGGAAACTGCACTCCAGAGCTGTTCCTATTTGGCCATGATGATAACTACTACCAGGCTCAAAAATTCACTGGCCTGTGTGGGGCCTCTTCTTCCATGTTACAATCTGAAGCAAGGCATGACAGCAAGAACAAGGGCCTAGAAGTCATCAATCAACCTTCTGGGCAAGGGATCTTGAAGTTTAGGTGCTGAGAAGGTTTGCAGAACATGAATACTGACTGGCACTCCTGGGACTGTCAATGGTCAGTAAAATTACAGACAATGGGAGGACAGGAGGTACAGGAGCCATAGAATGGCAATCTGAATGAATGCCCTTCAGGATGTCTCCTTCAAAATGTACATTTTTATACTTTTCTTTCATAGTTAACATATTTAAAATATGTCTAAAGCATATTTAAAACAGTTAAAATCATGTCAATGACTAGCCAAATGCAAATACACTTAAATGCAGGGGGTAATTGAAAAAGAGCTAAATTCCTTGTCTTAGTAGTGAGGATCTTCATCATTCTGGTTCCAAAATAATTTCTCAGGTTCATTGACCTCTATAATCCGAAGATATTCAGTTCTCTAGGGACCTCAGTAAGTATTCAGAATTCAAACATAAATAAGACACAATTTCTACATAAAGGGAGATTTCCTATCAAAAAAAAAAAGACCGATTTAGTGTTCAGACTACCGTGTCCACCCTAGCACTATCCCATTGTCATATCTCATTACCTTCTAAGGTTGTGCCATTATAAGGTATACTTTGTGGGTTATGTTTCCAGAATCAGGAAGGAATAGTCTGATTGGTAGCTGTGTTCATGCTAAATTCTCTCTCAACTTTACTCTTTCTTAACCCTGCATTGACATTAGCTTTCCTTGGGGATAATCTCTCAAAAGGTACTGTACTTTTACATTTAAAGTTGTTCTAAGAAACACAATGACTTGTGAATCTATTCCTCTCCCTCTTTACCTCCTCTTCATTATTATACTTTTTCCTTACCTCTTCACTACCTTCTGACATATGAAGCTCAGTCTATTGATTTAGTTGTAGCTTTTGGATATTTTGTCTGCAGATTTACAGCATTGTTTACTATTTTTTCTTCTTTTTTTTTAAATAACTAATTGTTTTTATAATTGTATGGACATGTAAAAATAGTTTTATCTTATTTTTATTCTAAGTCATTCACTCACATTTGTAACCAGGAATTGTCATGAAAAAGGGAAATATTAATAGCTTGTTCATGTCTCAAGTAGCAAATCACAAATGCCTTCTTTCTTCCAAGTTAACTCTTCAAGGACAAATATATACTATCTCAAAAGCACCTCCAATCTGTCTTAGATGGCATAAAGAGCCCAAGAGGGGAGACTAATGGCTTCACACTTAAAATAATCTCCTGGCAGCTCTGGAAGTTCAGATACGTTTCAGGTAAAATTTCTCACCTAAGCTGCCATAACCTAAGCCAAACTTCCCAGAATTTTGAAAACAAATAATTTTATCCAAATCTCTTTTCTGCTGGATCTCTATTACTGCCTTCTTCAGCACACTGACTTTTTAATCAAAGCCTTTCTCTTGTCATACAAATTGGCCTAGGAAGTCCTCAATTGTAAAGAAGCCCTTCTCAGTACATGCTGGTCTGGATGAGGCAGGCTATGCTATGGCAACAAATAACCCCACAATCTCATTTTTATAACACACTGAAAGTTTATGCATTGCTCACAGCAATACGGGTTGCTCAGCTGTCCTCCAAAGAGTGATCCCAAGGCCCTCATTAGGCATTTTTAGCAGCACATGATCCCAGGAGTTGACATAAAGGGCAAGAGAGAGCCGGAATAAATGACATTTTTAAAAAGTCAAGTCTAAGAAGTGGCTTACATCATTTCTGCCCACATTCCATAGCACCAAGCTAACTGCAGTGGATACTGGAAAATACAGCCTTCCTGTATGTGCAGAAAGAGAAACTTATGTGGCATTGTCACTGTCACACACTTAATTTCTAGTACGCAAACATGGAATTTCATAACCACAAGCCCCATGAGACACGTAATTATGGTTTTTATTAACTCTGAAAGGATTTGGAAATCAATTTCCCAATAACTTCTATAGAGGCTGGAAAGAGAAAAAAATGGATTTATGCATACATATATATACATACATAACACATATATACCATTATTAATATGCCCATTTATTCATTCGACAAAATTTTTTTACCACAAGCAAAAACATGTATTTTGTGGTCTGGTTTTTTTCCATGTAACAATACATCTCAAAGATTGCTCCATATCAGTACATATATTAGCATGTACTACAGAGCTATCTCATTCATTGTTATAGCTATAGTCACTCACCATACTCCTCTACTGAGTAGAACATACTTAAATGTATATTTTTGATGTACACATGCAATTAAATCTTTCCAGTAGATTCCCAGGAAGGACTCCTTGGAATAAATTAGAATGACGTTTTCACATTATTTTTCCAAAGCCAGAATAACATTGATACCAAAACGCAATAAAGATATCACAAAATAGAAAACCACACACTAGTCTCACTTGGGAAATTAACCCAAAAATCCTCAAAGAATTATTGGCAAATAAAATCCAGCAATATACTAAATAATAATTTTCCACAACCTAGTGAGATTTATACTACAATAAATTTATTACCTAGATTTCTTAAATACCTCAGTATCCTTAGTACCTAGAATAGAAACAGTGTTTTGCACTTTTAGTAAATATGTATTAAGTTGATGAATAAATGAATAAATATAGAAAACTTCTAACATAATTCACTATATTAATAAATATAAAGAGAAAATTTATGTGATCATTTCTATAAGTTGCCAAAGAGGCATTGAAAAATTCTGAATATTTCTGATTTTTAAAAAAAATTATATTAAAAGGAATACTTTCCGTTTTTTTCAATTTTTCAAAAGAACTTTATTAAGAAACAGAGGAAAGATACAAAATCCATAACCAAAGGAACTGAAGAGTTTACAACACATTGGCTTTACCCCATGGCAACGTAGAGAAATGGGCTCGGCTGGCGCTCAGTGACAAAGCACCAATGCCCTGATTCCTCATCTTCCATCCGATCTCTCTTGGTTGCTAAGCTAATCAGTTCCACCTTTCTCTGGAGACAAGTCAGGCTGCCCTCCCAAACCTTCCCAAACCTCCTTCCTAATCTCTTATACTAAGGCCCTCTCTATCTGGTCCCCAAGATTTCTCACCCCTCACCTTAGGTGAGATCTCATATGATGTTGCTGTGCTCCGTGCATCTCTCCATAGGAGTCTGCAGTTTCTAGAAAATCTATCTTTGCTCCTGTCCTGATCCATTTCATACGCCTCATTCACAATCCAGTTGGGTAGTCTAATTTTTCTACCTTCAGTTAAGTTACCTACTTTCCCAAGTCTGCATCTGAACTTGGTCTTTCTCCTGCTAATAACATCTCCCAGGGTACTGTCTCTGGCAGTTCTCTGCCCCAGTTCATCCAAGAATTTCTCCTCAATACAGAAGTCTCCACTCCTATCTAATCTCCCACTTAATTTATGGGATAGCCGTAATTCTCTACCTTTCAAGGAGAGACAATCAATCAGAAACTTTGATCCTGGCACTCACCTGTCCAATCCTGCCCAGCTGAGGTCACCAACCTCACCAATTTCCTTGCCAAACTTTTGACTTCTGCCTTGGACTTTCCCCCCTTAGAATTTTATCTCTGCAGATTTAGAATATGGCATTGCTTTATAGATATCGCAGTAATAAGGCTATAATAAAATGAGAGCTATCCCCTTTCCAAATTATCTTTTCTCTAAACTCTCAAAAGATTGGGTCACTCTTGTCATTTTTAACTTTTTCTAAATGTCTATGGTTATGGGTTCCGAATTAATATGGTCTGATTCTTAGCTGGTTTTTAGGAATGGCATTACATTTCAACAAGCTGGCCATTGGTCCCTTCTACTCCTGAAGTGACTGTTGTGACTTCAGATATGGCTTCTTCAAGTAACTGCTGGAAAACAAAACAAAATAGAATCCTCTAATGGAGAAGCTGATTTGCAGATGGCAGCTCTACTCAGGTGTTCCAGAGCTTTCACCAGCACAACATATGTATCTGACATCCTCATACACACTTATGCTGATGGAGGGGTATCAGGTGGGTACAAGTCAGTGGAACTTTTTCCTAATTTTTACCTTGGATTTGAGCTTTATGGTGTCCAAAATACTTCTCTACATTTCTCATCCAATCCTCACAGCAGCTCGGTGAAGTGGGCACGGTGGATGTTCTTATCTCGAAATTACTGATGTACAAACAGGCTCAGAAAGTTTAAGGAACTAGACCAAAGATCACAAAGCTGTTTAGTGAAGAGCTGACACACGAACCAGATCTGTGCTACCTCTTTCTCTCCCCATTTCTTGGCATCAAGAATACGAAAGAGGTTGTACACTTACTTCCCTCCTCTCTATCCAAACAGGATTCTCTTTTCACTGGTCTGTCCGTGCACAACCCAGCCAGTTCTGAACAGGAATAGGAACAATCTATCAAGTTAATTGTCACAATCCCAGGTATGATGCAGTGGGCTGAGGTGGAACATTTTGCTATATCTTTCATGATCTTGATTTCTCTCTCTTCTTTTTCTTCTCTTTTTGTGCCAGGGTCTCACTCTGTCACCAGGCTGGAGTGCAATGGTGCAATCTCGGCTCACTGCAACCTCTACATTTCAGGTTCAAGTGATTCTCCCACCTCAGCCTCCTGAGTAGCTAGATACAGGCATGCTCCACCATGCCCAGCTAATCTTTGTATTTTTAGTAGATAGGCGGTTTCACCATATTGGCCAGGCTGGTCTCAAACTCCTGACCTCAGGTGATCCCCCGCCTCGGCCTCCCTAAGTGCTGAGATTACAAGCATGTTCCTGGTTTCCTGGCGTCCGCGAACTCTGCCTCGGTCCTGAGCAGAGCTTTGTATGGTGTCCCCAGGTCACTCAGTTACAGTGCTGGAGATTTTACCTCCTAATTATGCTCGATGCAACACTTTCCATCCATTTGTCTCATTTTTCAGGTGTTCTGTGCTGCTCCAACCCCCCTCACCTCTTTACTACAAAAGCTTAATATTTACCTCCATCTTATAATGCCTTGTGGATTCTTAGAACTTCCTGAGAAGCCACTTGGTGTCCCCATCTCTAGGGCACCTGTGGGGCTATCTTCTTCAGCCAAGTGACGTTTCATTTCTGAAGGTCTCTATTCCTGTTTTGCCCCCTGGGTGGGCCATGAGGCTAGAATCATTTCACCAGCCAGGACCGCTGCCCATTGCTCCCGTGCAACTCCGGAGAGCTGCTCTTCCCACCCGAAGTGCACGGTCCCCTACAGTACACAGTTTCCAGTTGCCCCCTCCACATGCACGAAAGCAGGACTCATCTCTCTCTCCCCACCACTTGGGAAACCAGGTTTCGCTCTGTCGCTCAGGCTGGAGTGCACTGGCACAGTCAGAACCCACTGCAGCCTTGAAGTCCTGGGCTCAAGCAATCCTTCTGCCTCAGCCTCCCGAGCAGCTGGGACTACGAGTGCGTGGCACGACATCTGGCTAATTTAAAAATTTT
Organism: Plecturocebus donacophilus; assembly: GCA_004027715.1. Taxonomy (NCBI): domain Eukaryota; kingdom Metazoa; phylum Chordata; class Mammalia; order Primates; family Pitheciidae; genus Plecturocebus; species Plecturocebus donacophilus. The sequence goes on along the minus strand of PVKP010032534.1, from coordinate 9,807 downwards.
TTTGTAGAGATGGGGTTTTGCCATGTTGCCTAGCCTGGTCTTGAACTCCTGGCTTCAAGCCGTCCTCCTGCCTTGGCCACGCAAAAGCGTGATTACAGGAGTGATCCCTGCACCTGGCCCAGTTTCATTCCCCCCTTCCCCGCCCCAGCCTTGGGAGACAGATGCTGAACCGTGTCCACAGTGCGCCCTACTGGAGATTCCTCATCAAGCCGAGGTTGTGGATAGCTTGAATGACTAGGGCTACGGCATTTCGGGTGGAAAAGCTTTGAAAGAGTCGTACCACTGCCTCAGCCCTTTCTAGAAATTAACTCACTTCACAGACATTCATTGAGCACCTACTATGAGCCATCACAGTGCTAGCTCTGCAGACAGAGCTGCAGTGAAGACAGACACCATCGCCCCACCCACCCCCGTGTAGCTGATCCCTATCCTAGTTGGTCCTGTAGAAACTCCGCTTGGTTTCCAGTTGGTCTGAGTTATTTGGTGAACTCAACAAAACTTCCTCTGCCTTCCAGACCCTCCACGATAATTCAATCACCTGGCGGGGTCGGGGGGGACCCTGACCTTTGCAAACTTCCCCAGAATGGTTCCTGGGTCTGACATCCTGCCCCGACGGCCCTGCCTACTGGCTGAGCCCCGCCAGCTCGGATCCCCCTCCCTGGCTCCTGCCTCTTCTCTCGCAGGACAATCTCATTTGTTCCGACACGTTCATTCTCAAACCCAGTAGTTACTGAATATCACTTATAAAGGTGCATTTCCTTGAAGCAAATATTCAGGCATATGTGTTATGTAATGGATAATAAAAAATGAAGTAGAAATGTTCGTGTCTGAATAATAAGCACAAAATAACTAAAAACAAACGAACAAAACCCCAATCTCCCAAATCAATGACTATTTACAAATTCTGAACCTATTTCTACTTGGTAATTATTCAGACAGATGTTTTCCTTGTTACTATCACTATTTGATCATAATTCCAGATTCTCTGTTTTTCGGGATTATGACTATCACATAACTATTTCTTCTCAATAGTTCTCATAGTTGTCATACATGAAGGAAGGTTCATTCCCCTAATAAACCACAATCTACTTAGCTGTCACCCCACAGCTGAACAGTTTCCAGCTCTTGACTGTAATATATAGAGCAGCCACAAATGTCTGTATGCTAATATTTTTTCTCTTATATTATTTTCCGGGAATGTATTCCCCAAAATGAGGCAACGTATTCTTATAATCATTTTTGCCATTCTTGCAGTCTTGCCAAATTATTCTCCAGGAAGCATCATTTTTATAGTGCCAGGAGTCTGTTTCTCCACAAGATATTTTTAACATTTATTTTTGACCAATCAAGTGGATTGACTGATTATTTTTTCAGATGGAGTCTCACCATGACACCCAGGCTGGAGTGCAATGGCACAAACTCGGCTCACTGTAACCTCCGCCTCGTGGGTTCAAGTGATTCTCCTTCCTCAGCCTCCCCATTAGCTGAAATTCCAGGTGCACACCACCAAGCCTGGCTACCTTTTGTATTTTTAGTAGAGACGGGGTTTCATCATATTGGCCAGGCTGGTCTTGAACTCCTGACCTCAGGTGATCCACTTGCCTCAGGCTCCCAAAGTCCTGGGATCACAGACGTGAGCCACCACATGCAGCCTAAAAAAGGAATAGTTTCTTAACACTATTTTAGACGACTGAGAGATCAATAAACACACATACTATAGCTACTTCAAATCAAGCCAGTATCATGTTTAAAATGAAACACTAATGATTTCAGGTTAATGTAACGAATAAAATAAAAACATTAGACAATGTAATAGGAAAGATGAGTCATAAAAATTGTGAAAGAATAAGTAAAACTACCATTATCTTCGGACGGTATAATTTTACTCCTGAACACACCAAGAGAATCTATTAAAAACAATAACAGAATTTAGCAAGGTGTATGCTACCACATTACTATAAAAATCAATAGTTTAATAAAATATAAAGAAAACTAATGACAAATATAATAAAAGAAAATATCAAATTCACAATAGTAATAAAAAGATAAAATATGTTATCTTTTATCAAAAAGATAGGCAATAAATGCTAGTGAAGATGTGGAGAAAAGGGAACCCTCATACACTGTTGGCGAGAATGTAAATTAGTACAACCACTGCAGAGAACAATTTGGAGGTTCTTCAAAAAGCTAAGCAGAGAGCTCCCATATGATCCAGCAATCGGCAATCCCACTGCTCACATGCTCAAAAGAAAGGAAAGCAGGAAATGGGAGAGAGTCTGCACTCCCATGTGTGCACTGCAGCACCACTCACAACAGCCACGATGTGGAGGCAGCCGAAGTGTCCATCAACGGATGGATGCAGAAAGAAACGTCATACACACACACAGTGCAATACCATTCAGCCACAAAGAAGAATGAGGTTCTGTTATTTGCAACAACATGGATGGAACTAGAAGTCATTCTGTTATGTGAAATAAGACAGACACCGAAAGATAAACTTAGCTTTTTCTCACTTATTTGTGGAAGCTAAAAATTAAAACAACTGAACTCATGGAAATAGAAAGTAGAAGGATGATTACCAGAGGCTAGGAAGGGTAGTGGAGAGTGGGATGGCCAATGGGTACAAAAAACCAGTTAAAAAGAATGAATAAGATCTACTAAGACCTAGTATTTGACAGCACAACAAGGTGGCTATAGTCAGTAATAATTTAATTGTTTGTAATGCAAAGGATGAATGCTTGAGGGGATGGATACCCCATTTACCATGATGTCTTTATTATTATACATTACATGAGTGTATCAAAGTATCTCATGTGCCACATAAATAGATATACCTACTACATACCCACATAGATTAAAAATTCAACTTTAGAAAATAAAATAAAATACGTGGCCCCACCATTATACATGTCATTACACATTTGTTCAAACCCTTGGAATCTACAACACCAAGAGTGAACCCTAATATAAACCAGGGACTCTGGGTAATAAGGATGTGTCAATGTAGGTTCATTGTGTGTAACCAATGTAACATTCTGACGGGGGACATTGACAATGGGAGAGGCTATGCATGTGTTAGGGCAGGGGAGAAAGGAAAATCTCTGTTCCTTCTGCTCAATTTTGCTATGAATCTAAAACTGCTCTAAAAATAAAGTCAATTTTTAAAAAGATAAAATACTTAAGAATACCTTTAACAAATAATGTATAAAACTTATATCATTGAACATTTTAAATTTTTATGGAGACATTTTAGAATATTTAATAAATAGAAATATGCATCCTGTTTTTGAACAGAAAATCAACATTATTATTACAAGAAAACAATTGTTAAACCATCCTAATAAAATTACATGTATTATATTCCATATCTGTATAATGGTAGTGGTGGTAGAAAAGGGACTTCAGAGACTATTAAATGTTTCAAAAATGTATATGAAAAGATAACAAGAATAGTCAGAAAATTTCTGGGAAAAAGGGGAATAATGATTAAGGTCTGCTTTCATCAGATATTGAAGCCTACTATCCAATTACTCCTGCAGCATAACAAATCACTCCAATACTAATGGTATAAAACACCCATTTTATTATGTCCATGAAATCTGTGGGTCAGGAATTCAGTCAGGGCACAGGGATGGTAGATGGTTTCCGTGAAGACTCAGTTGGGGGTGCCTCCGTGAGTGGGAGCCAGGATCAGAGGCAGCTTCACTCACGGGTTTGCCACCAGGACTGGGATGACTTGTAGATGCAGCTCAGCTCTAGCACCTACATGTGTTCTCTCCATGAAGCTCAGCTGGAATATTCCTAGGAGGAACTGGATAGAGGAATTGCCTGTGAGAGGAGCAGAATAAATGGTTGAGATGGGACAAGTAGGAGAAGAGGAAGCAAATGAGGAATACAAGTCTAGGAAAAGATAGACAATCATCCTGTTTATGTAATTTTAAAAATAGCTGATTTTTTAAATAAGCTTAAGTGACATTTCATTTGTATTGATGATATACTTGATAAATTAACAAAAACATCAAGATTCTTTATGGTTAGCTTCTGGAATTTTTTCAGGATAATATAGTAAAAACAAAGTATTTCTTGATGATCAGAAGCTCTGTTGTTACTGTTTTTAATTTAATTAATGTTTGTTTGTTTGTTTCTTTTGAGATGAGGTCTCACTTTGTTACTCAGGCTGGAGTGCAGTAGCATGAACACGACTCACTGCAGCTTCGACTTGCTGAGCTCAAGCAGTTCTATCTCAACCCCTCAAGTAGCTGGGAGTAGAAGTGCATGCCACCACACCCAGCTAATCTTTGTACTCTTTGTTGAAACGGGGTTTCACTGTCTTGCTCAGATTGGTCTCAGACTCCTGAGTTCAAGCAATCCACCTGCCTCAGCTTCCCAAAGTGCTGAGATTGCAGGTGTGAGCCACTGCACCTGGTCTGTTGTGGCTTTTTAAGACGGGAAAAGAATTATTGTTTAATTTTTTCCAAATGTATGATGATATTGTCTGTGAATGTTTTCAATGCTGCTCCTGCCTATGGATTTCATTATAACTGCCCTCCAAGAGATACCACAAGAACACATTCATAGTCTAAAACCAAATGAGACATAACTCATCAAGTAGGTAATGTGCGAATTTTATGGATGAATGTAAGTTGTAATACACAGAGCAAGCTGAATGTTATATGCATATGCATATAACAAAGCAAGTTTTTATTATTGCTTCCAAATATTCATGCTCAGACCAAGTAAATGCAATATTCTTCCCACTTAGGTTAACAAATTTGATAGCAATATTTTTCTCAGAGTTGCTTCATGGTAAACACTATGGCTTCTGGTTTAGCCCAAGTAGAGGCCTCAGCTTCAGGTGGGACTGTATGTACAACATGTAGAGACACTAATCAGGACGTTCTATCTAATGCAGAGTCCAAGTCGTGATGGATTTATCAACTAAAAAAAAAATTCAGAAAGTAAGCAAGGCCTAACAAACCGACTCAAGATGGTAAATTGAGGGGCGTTTGAAGACAGATATAAAGTCATCACATTTTGGGTCTCTAGTGTCCAGCATGGTCCCTAGCCCACAGAAGGCACTCTGTTTACTTTTATGCCTCACTTGCATTAGACATTGCCATATAGCTATTACTACTCTTAATAGAAACCACCACCTACTGTAAACCTAGCCCTACCAGATATACCATCTGTGCCAGTCACCTGTCCTGTCTTTTCCCAGATGGACTGCCTGGTCTGCCTCAAATGCATCCTAGACTAGCAGCCCATTCTACAGACAAGGTCTTGAAATTCTTTAAACTCTGGTAAGCCTGGATTTTTAAAGCAATTCAACATGGTGCTTTGAAAAACTTAGGAGTCTCTTGGTTACTACTGCATAATTTCTGTATTTCCTGTGAGATTCATTACCCTCTGAAATGCAATAGTAATACAATCTACACTGGTTTATCTTTTCATTATTAATTTATCTTTGTTTCAGCCAGTAAAAAACGACATACCAATTATTTTTATGCTCTATGCCTTTCAAGTTAGTACCTACCAATTCAACACATTTTTTTTAAGTTCCGTCAATTAGCCAGGCACCATACTGGGCATTACAGATGATAGAAAAATGAAATAAACACAGTCCCTGTCTTCAGGGAGCTTAAAATCAAATTATAAGATACCAAAAATATTCCAAATAACTATAGTAAAAATATAATGCTATACGTGTAACAAGTAGTATGCCATGCCATGGAATTGTGGAAAATTTACAGTAAAAATAGTCTTTGGATTACCTAGGGAGGTATTCAGAGGAACAGGAAAAAATATTCTATTTCCCTGAAAAATTTGGGAAGAAGTTGAGAATAAATGAACTAAACACCCACTTAAGACAACCCCATTTACTGGTAACCTATGAATAGCAGCAGATGTAAGTAGAATGTTCCCAGAAAATTATTATGTGAGCCTCAAGAAGGCAGCAAGTGGGATTTTTAAAAATCTAAATTACAAATAAGTTACCAGAGATTTAGTCTTGGGGTCAAACTCGCAAGATCAAGAATTTAGTGTCATAGAGTTTTACATATGAATGACATAGTCTTATTAAATATTAATTATATTTACAAATATCATTCTGTAATGAGTTTCAGTCTGTATTTCAAATTTCCACGGGGCTCCAAAGGAGACTACCACATAGTGGAAATTTTCTACAAAATGATTACTTAGAAATCATAAATAAGCACTAATACATCAATTATACAAGCTGAGATGTAAATTCCACAACAAGTATCATGAAAGGTCAATAAAAATTTTGTTATAAGAATGTCAAACCCAACATTAGTCTGGGCATATATCATTATTTTAGCCATGAGATAAATAAAAGCCAGCTCTACTGGGCTTTTCTTGGAATGAGGAAGAGTAGAGTGAGCCATCCAGGAATTTTCCAAATTAGAGCACCTCTCAGAGTTTCCTTTCTTCAGTCCTCACTGTTGTTGCCATCTGGGCCAAAAGCTCCCTTGTCTCCATATTGTTCGTGGTCATAACCTGAGGCTGAACACAGAGCTTGGCACACAGGAGGCGCAAAAGCCAAGTATTTGTTAGTTGAAATTAATTAGAATATGATGATGAAACATAATTTCCTTATGGCCAAGTCTAGTAAATCTGTGCTTTGCTATTACCAGGAATTATGTTAAGGCCTATGTATGTTATTCTTAATCTTAAAAAGCACTTGTCTATACACTTATGAATAAAATCAGTTTTAAATAACAAAAATAGTACTTGTGATCATTTCCATTAGACAACTTAAAACAATTGAGGTTTACAGAGGTTGAATAACTTGCCCAAATATGCACAATAAATGGGACAAAATTTGAACCTCTGCTCAAACTCCCAGGCTGCCTCTCCACTGGGGTCTGTATAGGACTATGTATTGTCTGCAAGCCCATAGTCAGCCTTTCCAATCCAAGTTCTTACATTAAAGGCGACAAACAAAACTACTAGACAAATTCAAATGAAATAGATCTTATGAATATATATCAGTCTTTTTAGAAATGCTGATTCCCCTATTCTAAAAATGGCTCTGGACTTTCTGGCATCTTCCCATTAATGACTAACTTTTTGCTCCTGAATTTCAACAAGGAAATAAACATGGTGCCTCTAGAGCACCAGCATAATCATCACTCAAATGTGATCCTAGAGGGAGAGGTCAGCATAGGTAGACTGTCTTCCAAAGGGTAATGCACTAATCCCTTCTTAGTTTATGGTTATTATTATTTTCCTAAACTAGGTTATATAAGAGACAGAAAAACAAGATTTTTATATTAATATGAATAACTTTAATATGTTTTTCTGCATCATTAAAGGCCTAAGGCTATATGGTTACCTCTGGCTTGTAAGCTCCTTCAGCTTCTTTGAACCAGAAAGTTACAGAAAGAGATTTCTGCATTGGTTCCCAGAAAGAAAGGTAGTAAGGCCCAGGAGGGTTGGGGGTCCCAAAGGATGCTCTCAGGACCCACTGAAAAACAGCTTCTAGTGGTTAGATCCATTCCCCTACTAAGCCACCGTTTTACTGGTGTATGATTCTCAGAGTGGTCAATGGTCAAGAGAGATGAGAATCTAGGAGTTGGTGCTTAATAAAGTCTTCTCTTATCCAATTGAGTTCATAACACCAAATAATCGTTTACAAAAAATTATTTGAATGCCCTTCAATTCATTCTGAATGGCAATGTATTTGCATAGATAGATCTTTTGTGTAACATTTACTAATGTTGCTATAATAGGGTTTTAGAAAGGAAGTTTTACTTACTTTTCATTACATAAAGGTTAATACATTCATTAATAAAGGTTGATGCCACATCTCAATTTTTTTCTGAGAAACCGTGCTCAAAAGTGAACTAAAGTAGGCAGTAAAGTTAAACTATCTATTGCCTTCTGGGGCCTAAGCATCCATTTTCCAGCACCTCATATTTACTGGTGAAATTACATTAAGTGCCAAAATGTTTGCTTTCTTGGCTTTGACTTGCTTCCTACAATGTAATGCTGAAGTACTGTATCACTTAGACTGCTTTCTTCCTTCTACCAAATCCATTTCTAAGCGTTTCTGGCAGGACTGAAAGGATTTACCAGAGTTGATTACTAATGTGTTAGATTATTAAAAATTAAGACCTGCAGAGTTCTCTTTTACATTCATTTTCTAGGAGGATAGTCCAAGGCACCTGATTTACTTTCTGACCATCTTATCCTTAAATTGCCTCATTCTAAAGATGAAAGTTTTATTGCACAGTCTAGGAGTTTTAATAACGATATAAATTACTGACTATAAACAAAGAACCCGTTTTACAAGGAACAGCTGACGGAATCCTGGAATAAATTGGACTCAATGTTAAAGACATGTTATAGCAGACGACCAAGGACTAAGCATTCACCCTCTGTATGACATATATTGTATCTTCACCAAAGGTGATTTCATCATAGTAATTGGCCTGGGCTGAGTAAAGAGATTTAAAAATAGATGGATAAAAACCATAATAAAAGGAAAAATGAATTGCAAAGCTGCCCTAAACATAAACATCTGAAAATTGGCCCTTACGCCCTAGGGAAGGTAGAAGATCCCAGGATACACATCACAAAGATGGTTAATATTCTCCTCCTATAGTAGAAATCATCAAACAACCTCTAATTCATGTTCTGACATTAATTGGGTGACCTTGTGGGAAGTTACTTAAACTTAAGACTCTGGCCTAGTTTGCTGCAAAGTTAATGGATTTTACCATTTCTTCTACCTCCCCTTACAGCTATAAAACTGCAACTTTCAGCCGATGGTTACACTAAAAGCCCAGACATAACCACATTGCAATTTATCCATATAACAAAACGGCACTTGTATCCCTTAAACGCGCACAAATTGTAACAATAAATACAATATTACAAATTGCCAGGATAACTCATTATGAGGCATGTAAAATAGAAACTTGGTTTTGTTCATTGCTGAATTTCAGCACCTAGAATAGTGCCCAGTACATAGTAGATTCTCCCACAACTATCTCTTGAATTTAGGCATCAAGTGTTTATTGTGAAGAATATATGTGAATATGTGCCCCAAAAAGGAGGCAATGTTTTGAGGCATGGTGATGGTACAGCACTCTGCAAACCCATGACTGGAGGTGCGGCTAGAAGTGAGCAGGGAGGTGATTCTTCCAGAATATGTGTCTAATCTGTTGGGAACAAAGCACTACCCCTTCCTGTTTAAAGAGGGTCGATGTACTCAATATATGATTGTTGGGTATCCTCAGGAAATGATACCATATCAGGGATCAGCCTTGGTGAGGGAAAAATCTGTTTTGGGCTATGTGGAGCTTCCCACACTGCTGCCATAGCCACGTTTGTGCCAGGATCTAATAGCTGAAGAAAGCAATGATGGCCAGTCATCTTGCCAATCCACTAGCTGAGGGCCTCCTCCACAGTGGTTGCATGTGAGTGGGACACAAACATCTCCCTCTTCTGTGACCAGTGTGAGAGGAACGTCACTCACCTCTCTCCCTTACCTTCTCACTGTCAGACTTCAGCCTTGGAGTTCATCAAAGCTGCCCCTGAGCATTTCTAATTTTGCACTTATTCCAGAGTTGGGCATCCAACCACATCAATTTCTTCCTTCTCCCATTTCCCATGACCAGAGTTTATCTGTGAAGGCTGGACGTTAGAATCTCCATACAGGGATGTGAATTCTGGAGCCACTCCTGGAGCCAATTACTTTATCAGACACAATGAACCTGGGTAACTAAGTCTGTTTAACAGGATCATTCTGACTGCTTACTGAGAATGAATTACAGAAGACAA
>PVKP010032533.1:5348-25940 GCA_004027715.1 Plecturocebus donacophilus | reverse complement strand
GGTACACCTATCAAACGTAGATTAGGTCTTTTCACGTAGTCCCATATTTCTTGGAGACTTTGTTCATTTCCCTTTACTCTTTTTTCTCCAATCTTGCATTCTCGCTTTATTTCATTGATTTGATCTTCGACCTCTGATATCCTTTCTTCTGCTTGGTCAATTCGGCTGTTGAAACTTGTGCATGCTTCGCGAAGTTCTCGTGTTGTGTTTTTCAGTTCCATCAGTTCACTTATAGTCCTCTCTAAGTTGTCCATTCTCGTTAGCATTTCTTCAAATCTTTTTTCAAGGTTTTTAGTTTCTTTGCATTGGGTTAGAACATGTTCTCTGAGCTCACAGAAGTTTCTTATTACCCACCTTCTGAAGCCTGATTCAGTCATTTCATCACACTCCGTCTCCGTCCAGCCTTGTTCCCTCGCTGGGGAGGAGTTGTGATCCCTTGTTGGAGGAGAGGTGTTCTGGTTTCGGGTGTTTTCATCCTTTTTGCGCTGGTTTCTTCCCATCTTTGTGTATTTATCCTCCTGTCGTCTCTGTAGTTGCTGACTTTCAGATTGGTCCTCTGAGTGGACATCTAGTTTGTTGATGATTAAGTTATTTCTGTTTCTTAGTTTTCCTTCTAACAGTCTGGCCTCTCTGCTGTAGGACTGCTGAGGTCCACTCCAGGCCCTGCTTCCTAGGGATCACCTGCAGCAGCCTCTGCACTTTCACTGGGAGCTGCAATCCTGAGCTGCTCCTAAGTGGCCATCTTGGATCTCCCCCCATTTCTCCTAATGTTATCCCTCCCCTTGCCCCCCACATCCCACAACAGGCCCTGGTGTGTGATGTTCCCCTCCCTGAGTCCATGTGTTCTCATTGTTCAACTTCTACTTATGAGTGAGAACATGTGGTGTTTGGTTTTCTGTTCTTGTGTCAGTTTGCTGAGAATGATGGTTTCCAGCTTCATCCATGTCCCTGCAAAGGACATGAACTCATCCTTTGTTATGGCTGCATAGTATTCCATGGTGTATATGTGCCACATTTTCTTTAACCGGTCTATTATTGTCGAGCATTTGGGTTGGTTCCAAGTCTTAGCTATTGTGAACAGTGCTGCAATAAACATAGGTGTGCATGTGTCTTTAGAGTAGAATGATTTATAATCCTTTGGGTATATACCCAGTAGTGACATTGCTGAGTCAAATGGTATTTCTGGTTCTAGCTCCTTGAGGAATTGCCACACTGTCTTCCAAAATGGTTGAACTAATTTACACTTCCATCAACAGTGTTAAAGCATTCCTATTTCTCCACATCCTCTCCAAACATCTGTTGTTTCCTGACTTTTTAATGATCGCCATTCTAACTGGTGTGAGATAGTATCTCACTGTGGTTTTTATTTGCATTTATCTAATGACCAGTGAGATGAGCTTTTTTTCATATGTTTGTTGGCTGCATAAATGTCTTCTTTTGAGAAGTGCCTGTTCATATCCTTTGCCTACTTTTTGATGGGGTTGTTTTTTTCTTGTAAATTTGTTTAAGTTTTTTGAGGCACTCTTAAGTAGAGTCCATTGCTGATTTTTTTTTCACCATCATGTTACCATTTAGATCAGCAGTGTTTGTTACCCTAGACTAGACATGGTGAAGGTGTAGGATATGGGATCAATTCAGGCCTTGCCCTGGTTTTTCTGTCAAAGTAGATATCTAACTTACCTTATTTTATTTAAATCTGTGTATAATTCCTAGAAATTGGGTTTTAGGAAAGGAGTCCTCATTACCTGAGGTCTGATTTAGTCAGGCATTAGTAAATTTGGATGTTCAGTTTCTACTATAATGCTAGATTACCCCCTCTGGGTCAGTCTGTTGCTGAAAGTTTTTGCTGTAGCAAAGAAAGCACAGAATACAAAGACCCAAGTCTTGTCTTCTTTTCTAGATGCTATTTCTCAGATTTTGTTTGCCACTGAGGAGTTATTTAGCCTGTATAAAATAAGCTCAAATTGTTACATATACATATATATGTATGTATATGTGTGTGTAAATATATATATATATACACACACACACACACACACACACACACACACACACACCCATACACACACATTGTCCAAGTCTTAAATATTATTGGTAATAGTGAATGTTTATGATCCATTTCCACTAAGGACAGAAACAACAAGGAATGGAGTAGGAGACTTTTGAGTTACCTATTTGGGAGAAATTCCTAACTATAAATGTCAATGAAATAAATACATTCTCACAGGTGGGTCTATAGAATTTCTGTTATTGAAGAGTTTAAAAAATTTGGATATAAAATTGTCTGCTAGGATAGTTTAGATATTAAGTATTTAGATGGTAGAGAAGGGAGAGGATATAGTGGGGAAAAAAAAAAGATTTGAAGTTGACAAACCAGGGACTCTAATCCTGGCTTCGTCATTTATAACTGTGTGCCTTTAGTAACTTACTTTCCCCTCTTGAGCCTCAGTCTCTTCATCCAAAAAGTATGGGTTTTGAAATCAATAGTTTTTAATATCACTTCCAGTTTTGACGTCCTATGAGTCTGGGAACCAACAGATAAACAGGATAGGTTCACAAGGTCCTTTCTAGCTCTGAAATCATGTTCTTCTATCACATTTGAAATGAAATATAATTCAGTTCTATTCATTTATTCCCCCTCATTCAAAAAACTAGGCCAAGAACTCTGAAAGGAGTTATATTCACTCCTAGTCTATCTCTTTGCAGGGGAGAGGGAGGCATAGAATCTCAGGAGTTGACCTTTTCATCCCCTCTGCCTGGTATTCTATCCTTCATCTCTGCCAAAATGGCAATATTCATGCAAAGGCATTTGTAGCTTTCTCACTGGGTATCTGACAGCTGATTGTTCCTTGTGACAGTAGAAAAGGGAGAGATTTTCTTGTCACCAAATGCAGGGTTGTGGTCCTTCTCACTGAGCTCAGTGACATATTCTAGGAAGGGTGAAAATAATCACCAGCAGCTCTCATTACCACCTAGTAAGTTTTATTTTAATGCCACCTATGGCTGCACCCAAAGAAAACTTGTTGACTTGGGAGGGAGCCAATGGTAGATGGCTTAAATGGGGTCTATGCCATCTCATAAATGTGAACTCATGGCCAACCATTCCAAATAATATCTTTGCTGCCTTTGGATCTTAAGGGAGTGTGTTTTTACCATTTGGAAATAGATTCAGTGGGATCCTGATACTGGACAACCTCATTCCAAAAATATCTGGATCTGCTTAAGTGGTAAGGACCAGAAGGTAGATTTAATTTCATTTGCAACAGCTCTGCTTCAGTACTGAACACAATTTGTTCAAGGTCCTTGATATAGGGGGAAAGGTTACAGAAAGGGAAACTGCTGAAGACAAATTTCTCCTATTTTAAAACATATCACAGGCTGATTCAGTCTAGGTAGGGACTGAGTTGTCAATATGCCTCACTGTGAATCTATTTTGTGTACATTCTAAGACAGTGCTCCAGAATACTAGGCCAAACCAATCCCTTGAAGGGTTAAGCTCTTTGTCAGTGTTCCATGCAGGATTCAGAGCTGCTAGTGATGTGGACATACGGCTCTGTAGCAATTTGTATTTCCATGTCAGAGGAGGCTCCACCTTAGTAGTGTATAGAGTTATGCTTAAGGTACAGTGAAGCAAGAATCCCTCCAGGCCTGTGCTCTGTGGTCCCAGCATCAGCAGGTGAAGCTGGCCATATTGTATATTATTATTGTTATTGGCAATTAGCAGTGATTTACTTCTCCTTTTATTCTTATATCTCCCTCAATCTCCTGATTACTCTCAATGACACTTTTTAAAATACATCCACCTTGTCACTGCTGTCACTGATGTATAGGCAAAAGCTCCATCAAGCAAGCTGCCCTTGGTGCCATTTTAATCAGATTCATCCATTAAAAAATATTAGGTGGAAGATATAAGATTAATCCCACAAAGTTCATTAACTTAGGCCCTATTCCTACCCCCTACCCCACCCACAATGGACATCTCTGTTGCCTGAGATTAGTCTTTCCAAAACATAGTGCTCATAATTGTCTGTGATAAAAAGCCTGATTCAGTAACTTAATAAGAACGCTTGGTTTCTTTGGCTGCTGTGGAGTATTTGTTCTAATGCTGAAAATAAGTAAAAATCACTTGCCTCACTGAGCCACAGCTGCTGGATGGCTTGGGGAGAGTCCAGATATATATAATTGGTTGTCTCCCGTAGGGTGGCAGCATTTCGAGGCCCAGATGATGAATGGAGTCTCCCACTGCAGAAGACGATGCAAATGAAGACATTCATCCAAACAAACCTGGTATCATAAGATAGCAGGAAAGACTAGAGAGGGCTGTTGCACACCATCTAAATGTCAAGAAGGGCAGGTGGTCTCCCCACCCACATCCAGTCATCTAGGACCAACCTCAGATTCTCAAAGCTGATGGTATCAAAGCAAAGACTCTCAAAGCAGCACTTCACACACTATACCATGATTTTTAACCCTCTAACCAGGACTGATAACCAACTGCTATGCACTGACATGGCGACTCAACTGTTAAAATATTGAAATATTTCCATACCAGTTGGTAAATAGCTATCACTCCAGTTGTACCTTCTGGGACACACCCAGACCTCCCTACAATCCAGCAAGTAAGGGGTAACATCTGGAGCAGCCAGTAGAATCTAGAACTCTGTTCCAGAACTATAACTGGCCTCCATTTGGATTTACTGGTTTCTTAAATAGTCTGAATATCACTACAGTAGGCAAAACCCTAAAATGCTCCCCCTAGATTTCCCACACTAATCATCAAGACTATGAATATGATGAGATACCACACTTGTGATTACATTGTATTATGTGGTAAAAGGGATTTTGCAGATGTAATTAAAGTTAGTATTCAGGGAGATCATCTGGGTAGGCCTAATCTAATCACATGAGTCTTAGAAGCAGAGTTCTCAAACTAGTAGCAAAAGGAAAAGCACACGGGTCTTACATGGTGACAGGTGAGAGAGAGCAAGAGGGAAGGGGGAAGAGATCCTTATAAAACCATCAGATTTCATGAGATCTCATTATCATGAGAGCAGCATGGGGGAACTGCTCCCATGATCTAATCACCTCCCAGGAGGTCCTTCCCCCAACATGTGGGGATTATAATTTGGATTATAATGCAAGATGAGATTTTGGGTGGGGACACAGTCAAACCATATCATTTCATCCCTGGCCCCTCCCAAATCTCAAGTCCTTACATTTAGAAATACAATCATGCCTTTCCAACAGTTCCCCAAAGTATTAACTAATTCCAGCATTAATCGAAGTGTCCAAGTCCAAAGTTTCTTCTGAGACAAGGCAAGTCCCTTCTGCCTGTGAGCTCAAGTAACTAAACAAGATAGTTACTTCCTAGATACAATGGGGGTACAGGAATTGGGTAAATACACCCATTCCAAATGGGAGAAATTGGCCAAAACAAAGGGGCTATAGGCCCCATTCAAGTCCAAAATTCAATAGGGCAGTCATTAAACTTTAAAACTTGAAAGTTTCAAAATGATCTCCTTTGACTCCATGTCTCACATCCAGGTTACACTGATGCAAGTGGTGGCCTTCTATGGCCTTGGGCAGCTCCACCTCTGTGGCTTTGCAGGGTACAGCCCTCCATCCTGGCTGCTTTCACAGGCTGGTATTGAGTGTCTGTGGCTTCTTCAGGTACATGGTACAAACTGTCAGTGGATCTAACATTCTGGGGTCTGGAAGATGGTGGCCCTATTCTCACAGCTGTACTAAGCAGTGCCCCAGTGAGGACTCTGTGTGGGGGCTCCCACCCCACATTTCCCTTCTGCACTGCTCTAGCAGAAGATCTCCATGAAGGGGCTCTGCCCCTGCAGCACACCTCTGCCTGCACATCCAGGCATTTCCATGCATCATCTGAAATCTAGGTGGAAGTTCCCAAACCTCAGTTCTTGTCTTATGCCCACCCATAGGACCAACACCACATGGAAGCTGCCAAGGGTTGGGGCTTCTATACTCTGAAGCCACAGCCCAGGCTGTACCTTGGCACCTTTTAGCCATGGATAGAGTGGCTGGAAAATGGCACAATGTCCTTAGGCTGCACATAGCAGCGGGGGCCCTGGGCACAGCCCAGGAAACCATTTTTCCCTCCTAGGCCTCTGGGTTTGTGATGGGAGGGGCTTCTGTGAGGTCTCTGACATGCCCAGGAGGCATTTTCCCCATTGTCCCATTGTCTTGGTGATTAAGATTCACCTCCTCAATGCTTATGCAAATTTCTGCAGCTGGCTTTGATTTCTCCCCAGAAAATAGATTTTTCTTTTCTATCATATTTTCAGGCTGCAAATTTTCCAAACTTTTATGCTCTGCTTCCTATTGAATGCTTTGCTGCTTATGAATTTCTTCCACTTGATATCCTAAATCATCTCTCTCAAGTTCAAAGTTCCACAGATCTCTAAGGCAAGGGCAAAATGCCAATAGTCTCTTTGCTAAAGTAAAGCAAGTGTTACATTTATTTCCATTCCCAATAAGTTCCTCATCTCAGCCTGGACTTCATCATCCATATCACTATCAGCATTTTGGTCAAAGCCATTCAATATGTCTCTAGGAATTTCCAAACGTTCCCACATCCTCTTGTCTTCTGAACCCTCCAAGTCTTTAGGAAGTTCCCAACTTTCCCACATTTTCCTTTCTTCTTCTGGGCCCTCCAAACTGTTCCAACTTTGGCCCATTACCCAGTTCCAAAGCTGCTTCCACATTCTCAGGTATCTTTACAGAAGTGCCCCACTCCTGGTATGAATTTACTATACTAGTCGATTCTCATGCTGCTATGAAGAAATACCCAAGACTGGGTAATTTATAAGGAAAAGAGGTTTAATTGACTCACAATTCCACATAGCTAGGAGGCCTCAGGAAACTTACAATCATGGTGGAAGGTACCTCTTCACAGGGCAGCAGGAGAGAGAATGAGTGCCAACAGGGAAAATGCCAGATGCTTATAAAACCATCAGATCTCATGAGAACTCATTCACTATCATGAGAACAGCATGGGGGGAACTGCCCCCATGATTTAATTGCCTCCCACTGGGTCTGGGTCCCTCCCATGACACATGGAGATTATGGGGATTATAATTCAATATGAGATTTGGGTGGGACATAGCCAAATCATATCAGTCAGCAATCTGAAACACAAGATTTGATGTACATTGCTGGTTTGAAGATGGAGTGAGGCAAGTAGTAAGAGATTCAGGCAGTGTGCAGGAGATGAAAGGGGTCACCAGCTCTCACTATAGAAATGAATTCTGTAAACAACACAAATGAACTTGGAAGCAGATTCTTCTCCAGAGCCTCCTGATAAGAGCTCAGCCACATTGACCCCTTAACTTCAGCCTTGTGAAGGCCAGTATGACTGAAGTAGAGTAACCAAGGGAGAAGAGGGAAGTAGGAGATGGAGTCAGAGAGGTAATGGGAGTGAGTGACAGATAACATAGGGCCTCATGGACCGTTGGAAAGATTTGGGCTTCTATTCTAAGCATGATAGGGAGCCATGGGAGGGTTTTGAGCAGAAGAGGTACATGATCTAACTTGTATTTTAGTAAGACTGCTGTGTCTGATTGGAAATAGACCAGAGTGGAACTGGGTCAAAGACAGAGTGCAATTATGAGACCATTGTACTAACCCAGACGAGAGCGTGGCTTTGGCCAGGTTGGTCATGATGGCAGTGATGAGAAGTGGTCAGATTCTGGATATATTTTGAACTGGATCAGATGTGCACTGTGAGCAAAAGAGAGTAGTGAAGAATGTCATCCAAATTTTTGATCTGAGTAACTGGAAGGGTGGAGCTGTTCATTACTGAGATGGGGAAGAGTAGGAAAGGAGCATGTCTGGTGGGGAAGGGAGGTGACACAGAGATCCAGAGTTGACTTTTAGACATGTGGAATTGGAGATGCCTATTAGACATCCAGGTAAAGGCATTGGGTAGGCAGTGGTCTACAAGTCTGGAGGAGAGGTCCAGGCTGGCAATAGAGATTTGGGAGTTTCCAGCATACTCATAGTATCTAAAGCCATGGAACTAGATGAGATCACTAAAGGAGTGAGTATGGGGAGAAAAGAAGAGATATCTGAAAATGAAGCCTGGGGAACTCTGATATTTAGAAGTTGGAAAAATGAGGATGGATTATCCAGAGTCTGAGACAGAACAGTGAGAGGGATGGGAGAAAAATCAAGGTAATGTACTGTATTATAATACTATATTATTCCCAGTATGCTAATAAGTCATATGCTAGTAAGTGGTACAGTCTGGATTTAAATTGAGGTAGTTAACCCCAAGACCCACACACAGAAACTCTACATTTTCACGTTGACATTTACTTTGAGGGCAACAAGCACCAGAAATGTACTTTCACTACAAGGACCCTAACACACCTTCTTTCCTTTCCTTATTTTATCACAACTCTGAACTGTTCAGTCTCCTTGTCCTATCAGTTCTAGTGATAAAACGGCTCATTATAATCCTGAAGGGACGAAAAGCCCAATATCTGCCCTAACTTCTTCCAGGATAAGAATCACTGATGCTTCATCAACATACCCACCGTCTGTATCTCAGCTCCCAAGAGTCATCTCTTAAGAAAACAGAACAAAACATAAACCCTGGTAGCTTTTACCTCCACTGAATAGTCCAAACCATGGAAGCTACAGTAAGTCTAAGTAATAGTATAGTCTCTAATCAGATGAAGGAGTTGCTCAGTTCAAGCTGTAGGAATATCATGACATTGGAGCAAAGCCATTTCAAATTTTAATAACTGTCTCTTCCCTTTAGGATGCCCTGAAGCAATCTAGGTATTTTTCTCATTTCAGCCTGTGTTTTTCCCTGTTGCCAAACCATTGTCTGGAATCGGATCAAGGGTTACTACATCTCACTGGGGAGAAAAAAAAACATTCAGAACTATGGAGGACATTTTGATGGTGCCCTCCTCCCTTGGGTAATGTGGAATCTCTGAACACCTGCTGATAATCTCATTTCAGCCAACAATTTACATTTTCTGGTAGATTCTGTAAGAGAGATAAGAGCTAGGTGCTGTAAGTGGTTTAAAGGGAAAGACACAGTTGATTCCATTAGGGAGCTTGAAGTCCAGTTTAGAGGGGAAAGCCTGACATGAGTAAAATAACAATAGCACTATTGTCATGAGCATAGTAGCAGTGATTTCAGAGAGCATGGGCTCAAGAGTAGTCAGACTGCCTGGATTTGAAAACTGGACAGCCACTTACTGTGGTTTTGGGCAACTTGACCTCTTTTTGCCTCATTTGACTTCTCTGTAAAATGGGGAAGATAACTAGGCTTTTCATTTGTTGCTTACTCTCAGATCTATTCCCTGCCTGTTTCTTGTATCAAAAAAACCACATTTGTCACAATCCTTTACTCTTTGGTGTTTGAGCAGATTCAACCAATCAGATGGTAGGAGGAAGGGAGAAGCTAGACTATTTCTTCCCCATCCCAACATCACTTATTGTGGTGCCTCCAATAGCAGCTGTAGCTCCTCTGGGGCTCACCTCCAAATACCACCATCTCCTCCCTACTTGGTCCCAGCTTTTGCAGAGACTCCCCATCTTGGCTCAAACTTCAGCCAGAGAACACTAGTCTTGGCTCTAGGAACACTAACTCTTCCTGTTGACCCTCAAACTCCAGGGATAAGAGGGGCTCCCTGTTGTTGCTAATCTCTGAGTTGTCTCACTATTCCCTTTTTAACTTGTCAGCTCTTACGTCGTCTGTATAACCAATCTCTGTATTAAATCTAGATTTAGAAGTCCCGGAGTGGGCTGGGCGCAGTGGCTCATGCCTATAATCTCAGCACTTTGGGAGGCCAAAAGGCAGGTGGATCACTTGCGACCAGGAGTCAGAGTTCTAGATGAGCCTGGCCAACATGGTGAAACCCTGTCTCTACAAAAAATACAAAAATGAGCTGGGTGTGGTAGAGCATTCCTATAGTTCCAGCTACTCGGGAGGCTGAGGCACAAGAATCACTTGAACCCAGGAGATGGAGGTTGCAGTGAGCTGAGATTGTGCCACTCTATTCCAGCCTGGGTGACAGAGCAAGACTCTATCTCAA
Organism: Plecturocebus donacophilus; assembly: GCA_004027715.1. Classification (NCBI taxonomy): domain Eukaryota; kingdom Metazoa; phylum Chordata; class Mammalia; order Primates; family Pitheciidae; genus Plecturocebus; species Plecturocebus donacophilus. Next base: position 15,864 of record PVKP010032533.1, on the reverse strand, counting down.
AAAGAAGAAAGGAAGGAAGGAGGGAGGGAGGGAGGGAGGAAAAAGAAAGAAAGCAAGCCCTAGAGTGATTTCTGTTTTCCTGGCTGCACCCCAACCAACATGTATCTGATTGAATTGTTCTGAGGTACATTTAGGAAGTACAAATTGAACTGAGCCCTAAAGAATTGGTCAAATTTGGAAAGACAGAAAAGTGGGAATGGGGTATCAGATCTCATTTTTGGCAAGGAAATAGCCTGTACACCAGCAGGGATTGGCCTAGTGTTTATTAAAGGCAGCAACACTGTAAAGATTGGCTTCAGTCTTCTCTGCCTCCCATGCTTTAATTCCCCAGGAAACTATCTTTTCAATAGGCAGTGAAGTCCTCCCTGCCCCAACAAGGAATTTGCCCCAACAATGAGGAGAAGCAAATATAGTAGTCACATCTCCAGGAACTGCATGACAAAGTAGAGAGCCTACCTTTAGAAAAATAATACAAGGAGATGAGATGTGTTTATGTGTCTTCCCATATCCCAAATCTGGGCCCTCACATTGCAGTCTACCTGACTCAGCACAGAACCCTAGACTGCCTGACCTAGAAAAGCCGCAGGCCCCTCCTCTAGGCCCAAACTGAGCTCCTTCTCATTCACTAAGGCTTAAAGAAGTCAATAATATGAATGTAAGAAATAATAATATCTGGCATATAGACAAGTCTTTATTAAATGCCAGGCACTAAGTACTTTCTACCTATTACTATTATAGCTACTACAATAACTACCAATTCTTAAGCATTTATGTGCCAAACACTATACAAAACACTTTGTACAAATCATCTCATTAAATTCTCACACCAACCTTATAAGGTAGGTACTATTACTAACAACATTTTATGGGTGAGAAAACTGAGGCACAGAGATAAAAGTGACTTGCCCAAGGGCACATTTTTTTTTTTTTTTGAGACAGGGTCTTGCTCTCTTACTCAGGCTAGAATGCAGTGGCACAATCTCAGCTCCCTGAAACATCCACTTCCTGGCTCAAGCAATCCTCCAGCCTCAGCCTCCCGAGTAGCTGGGACCACAGGTGCAAGTCACCATGCCCAGTTTATTTTTCTATTTTTTTGTAGAGATGGGGTTTCACCATGTTGTGCAAGCTGGTCTCAAACTCCCGAGCTTAAGTGATCCGACCACCTCGTCCTCTCAAAGTGCTAGCATTACAGGTATGAACCACCACACCCAGCAAAGGGCATACTCTTAATAAGGTCTGTCTAACCCAAAGTAACAAAGATATCTTACTTCCTCCTTTCCTGCCTGCATCTCAAGTCCCCAGGCCCTGATACACAAACTACACCAGACTCCTGCCCAACCTCAGACTTCCCTGGCTTCACTCTTCCCTTTGGTTGACTAACTTGCCTACTGTTTATCCTTTAAGTACCCTTTCTCTTGGTTTTGGGCACACAGTGACTTATTTCCTAAGCTGAGACTCCCTATCACCACCACCAACACACACCGACTAGCTCTCTTTTTCTCCTTTAGTGTGTCCAGCCAACTTCACACATTCAGTTTCTTCTCAACTCTGCCCCTAATACTTCCAACCTCCCCAAATGAGCAAGCAGACAAACGCAGCCACAGGGAGTAAACAAGTCAGCGCTACCAAGCTTATTTGCATGACAAGAATTCCTCATTAAACACACATTCTGCCTTGAGACATCTCAGCCCTGTTCTTTGCCAGACAAGTCTTCGCATGCCTAAAGCCTCTCTCGACATTATACTCACACTAGTAAATGGACCGTACAATATCCAGCTTCAGGGGAGGAGGAAGGAACATTCTCTCTTCAAATGCTGCAGGGGGCACCAAAGGCTGACTTTGCAGATTGACCTCCCTATCCTCCCTGGGCTTGGCCTGGTCCTCCCCCTGGTGGTTTGAGACAGCAACAGATTTCTTGGAAATTCTGCATCAATGCCTGCTCCTGGTTTTGTCAGCAAGCTGTCTGAGAGGCTGCATCTGCTGGGGATGAGAGCTCTTTGCCACAAAATTCTCAGGGTACTTTGTCAGGTCTGTGCCGAGCAGCAATCTCTGCTTTCAACAGCAGCAACATTCTTTGATACCTGCTTCTACCTGCTAATGATTTTGGTGACTGACAATGATGCAAGTGGAAATGGGATGAGGGCAAATGAAAAGATGTAGATTTTCTGTCCCTGTCCTAAATGGCAACAAAACAGGGCAGATATGTGAGCTACTCCTCTGGATCCCAGACTCAGCTGGGATGTTCATCAGGAACATCAGTAATTGTCATGGAGACTCTCTATCTTGGGTAACTCAGAAACAAGACCAACTATGCCAGTGACAAAAAGGTTCCAATGCCCAAAGAATACTTCTCCCCATCTGCTGGCTGATATTCTTTACTCTTTCATTCATTCACTTAATGATAAATTAATGATTGAATAAATATCTATTGTGTGGATAAATGAATAAACTTAATAACTTACTAAACATGTATTGAGGCACTACTATGTGCCACACTACATTCTTGGCAGTGGGAATACAGTAGGCTGTAGGTGAACAAGACAAGCCGGGTCCCTGTTCTCATGGAGTCTACATGGACTCTCCAATCATGAAACAACAGTTTCAAACTTCACTATTTGCATTTTGTTTCTTTACCTTTAGGCTGCCCTTAACCTTTCATGGGTCACAGACTTCTTTAATAATCTGATGAACATGAACAAGAAAAGAGCATATATGAGCAAACATACATAGAGTTTAGCATCTCAAAGGGTTCACAGGCATCCTCTCACTATCATCCAGAAATTCATTACCTTAAGATTTGCCCTCAGTTATAATGCAAGTATGCTTTAAGCTATGAGTAGGTCACTTAGGACTCAGTGTAAACGAGTATGCCCAGTCCCTTATTGAGATCAGGTTTTCCTATGTGGCCAAGCAAGTGAGAGATATCATAAGGGAAATGTGCCTGAGGAATACTGAGGAAGGGACAACAACAAGAAAAAGAGACTGGAGGCACTGAAGGAAAATGCCACCATCATCATAGTTTTGCAAACAATCAGGTCCGTGTAACAATCCCCAAGCCAAAGGTGCCTTTGCCCACTATATAAAATAACAATTACCCATGGATACTCCTGAGACAAAAATGACTATGTTTTTATTTAAAAAAATGTCAGAGTTGAGGTTCAGAAAGTATTGCTGTTTGTGGTGTTCCTGGACCCCTGTCCATAACACTCTGAAGGGTAGTGCCAACCCAAGGGTACCCCTGAATCTAAAACAAAAGTTAAAAAAAAAAAAGAATTGATCCTTGGGGATTACTTAGCCTTCCTACTTAAATTGGTCTCTGAATGCTTTCTTCATAGGATACAAACAACATTTATAGACAAGTCAAATGTCCATGGTCCAAAAGTCATTGTTTGAGGGTGTGGTTCTTCTTGGCTTCTGCCTTATTCCCATAATCCCTGTTCTGGGCACCAGGAATCAGTTGACTAGAAAGCTAAGAGATACAAACATTACCTATTTCTGAGAAACTTGAGGTTTAAAAACTAAACGTGAGTTCTGAGTTATTAATATTAATAAGGCCTCTCTCTCTTTCTGTGGTCCCTGAAGCCCTGTGCCATAACCTGGCTCAATGTGAGAGGCAGAATGGGCAAGGGGGTGTCCTTTAGCTATAACACAGAGGTCAAAATACCCAGTGGAGCATCAGAGGTTACAACCCACTGTACTACCCTGCCTTATACTTGAGATCTGACAGGAGAATTACATTATCTCAGCTGTCAAGGTACATCTGCTTTTCTTTAAAAGAGGAAATAGAAAAAAATCTAAGAGTAAAAGTGTGAGAGGTGAAACACATTGTATTTCTCTCTTTTCTCAAAGGATTTTGCTTTTTCCTCTGTTTTGTTCTCTATCCCAGTTTTCCCCTGAGTATTTGAACTTGCAGAATTCCTGGGTCTATAAAATTGTGAGCTAATCACAAAGATTCGTCAAGGAATGTATTTATCTCAAATCTCTTCCTAATAAATGTAGCATATTGGGAATTACCCAGAGTATAAGGAAAGTATGTACTGTAGGCCTCCTCATTCATTAGACAATCAACACCAATTATTAAAGAAGGTTTGTACTACTGTGATTAGAATCATCTCAACTGATTCCATCAAAGCTCCCACTGCCCTGGCACTAAAGATTCTTGGGGTATAGGGAAGTTTCCATTGCTCGATGGGTATTCTAGGAGGTTATACCACAGGGTTTTTCTTTTAGTACCTTATTTCATACATTTCATATAGGCTCACTAATCCACTTAGAGATATTTTATGTTAAAATCTCTCCATTCTTAAACTTGGATACACTTTCTGGCCCATAGTAGGCTTTCATTTAATATTTATTGAATGGACAAATTAATTAATTGCTAATGCATAAGACCTCCCGGAATATTTTAAAATGAAGACAGAACAACTGACAAAGCTAACTAAACCTAAGTTTACTGTCCTCTAGTTCAGGTGTTAGCAAATGCTGTCTGTAAAGGGCCAGACAGTGAGTGTCTTAGGCTTTGTGGACTCTGTCTCAACTATCCATTATAATACAAAATCATTCATAGGCAGTACATAAATGAATGGGCATGGCTATGTGCCAATAAAAATTTACTTATGGACACTGAAATTTGAGGTTGATATAATTTTCAAGTGTCAAAAATAATTTTTTCACTTAATAATGTAAAAAATCAATCCTAGTTCATGGGCAATACAAATTCAGGTGGCAGTCCAAATTTGGCCTGCAAACCATAGTTTACACCCTCGTACTCTAGTTGCTTCAAAATGTATCTGTTTTCAACTTCTGAGGACTAAAACTCTGTAAAGACAAGGACTCTGCTTTAGGTTTTCTTTATAGTCCTCTGATGCCTGGTAAAATATGGTGCATATAGTAGATACTCAATAAATACCTTTTCACTGATTTATAGAGAAAAGGCTGGGGAAATCTCTGATCTATAGTTTGTCAACTGTGTTAAAAAACAGATAATGTCAGCCAGGCGTGGTATCTCACACATGTAATCCCAGCACTTTGGGAGGCCAAGGCGGGCGGATCACGAGGTCAAGAGATGGAGACCATCCTGGCCAACATGGTGAAACCCTGTCTCTACTAACCATACAAAAATTAGCTGGGCATGGTGGCGTGTACCTGTAGTTTCAGCTACTCAGGAGGCTGAGGTAGGAAAATCATTCGAACCTGGGAGGCAGAAGTTGCAGTGAGCAGAGATCGCGTCACTGCACTCCAGGCTGGTGACAGAGCGAGACTGCATCTCAAAAAAAAAATATATATATATAAAATATATATATATATATAATATATATATATATATATATATACACATACACATAAGGTCGATTTATATCCATTGCAAATGTTTAGTGTTTGGAGATCAATAAATTTCTATGGTAATGGGTAGGGGCATTATCTAATGAAAAGAAAATCTACCCAGATGATAGATTTCATAATTATAGTTAATACAGTTCTTTATACTTTCCAAAGCACATCTCCATAATATATTTTCTGATCCTCACAAGACCTCTGTGAAAGTAGGCACTATTATCTGAATGTTACAGATGAGGAAACAGGCTGCCAAGACTTGCCTAGGGTTTCACGGCAGGTGTGGTTTTTTTCATTCATTCTTTCCATAAGAACTTGTGAGTCTGCTATGTGTAAGGAATTAGATGAGGGGAACTCAGGTCTAGTGACCCCTGAAGTGACTTTCCGAAGCTATCTAGAAGATGGAAGTATGGTTTGGGAAGTTAAAAGTTAGCTTCTGATAAGTGAGGTGAAGTTAGAAAACACACATTATGACTATCTGAGTATATGAGACCAGTGACAATTCTAGCTGGGGACAGACCTGCAGCTTTTCCAATGTCCCAATTGATAAGGCATACCTCTATCTTCATACAGGCTCAGAAATGAAGTCCTGATTGGCTTAGTGTGTTATTTCTGAAAACTGCAACTTGAGCTCAGCAAAAACCACCATTCTCACGATATTATGGAAGAGGTTCTCTCACTCCCCGATGGAAAGACATAGGCTGGAAGAACGATCTGTGCCTCCTTGAGTTAAAGGCTTAATGTACATCTCTGAAGATGCCCAGTAAAGGTGACAAGCAGTTCAGTGGGATTCAGGAGGACCATATCTGCTATGAATGGTGCTCCCACAATTGTGCAGTATATGACCTGCACAGCTGAATGCAGGATCTCTAAAAGGTCACTTCTGAAGCAGAAAAAGCTGCGTTTTTTTCTGCAGGAAACAAGCAAAAGAGAAATCTGGGCAGTCAAAGGTCTATATGCAGGGATCTGTTCTTCAAAATCTCAAATCCTTGATCAGGCTCTGTTTCTGTTTCCACACATTTTGCAGGAAACTTCCTGAAGCCGGTGCACTTCTCAAAAAGACAGTATATCTCAGTAGTTAAGAACTTGGCATCTAAAGTCAGCCCCATCCAGATCTGAATTGTAGTCCACCAGTTTCTAGCTGTACATCCTTAGACAAAGTTCTTCACTTTGGTGAGGCTGTTTCCCAATCTATAAAATGGAAATAGTAATGGAACCTATCTCATCATGCAGTTATTAAGATTTAGTGATATGCTTGAAAAGTGGTAGGTAATATTGCTGAGGCTCCCCTCAGTTTCATATCTGCCTTTGGGTCTTCAATTAATTTATTCTACAAAATTGATTGTACACCTATTTTGTGCCAGACTCTAGGACTGACCTGTAAAACTACAATAGTGAACAAGACAAAGTCTCTAACCTCAATGGGCTTTGATTCTACTGGGACAGCCTAAGAATAGGCAAACAGGAATCCATTAATAATTATTTATTTGCAATGATTGATATGAGAAAAAATAGAGTAATAAAGAAGTACACTTTAAGTTTGTTGCTCAGGGAACGTCTCTTTGAGAAGGTGACACTTGAGCTGAGAACTGATGGATGAAAACGAGCCAGCTGTATGTTCCTGTTTAGGAAAAAATAATTGAAATATATCAGGCAAACATTTTCCCCCAACTGCTGTCTTTTTATCCACGCCTTTAGGCCTCAGGTCATTTTAAAGAGGTTCTGGGGGAGTCAAGCCTTGAGTTGCAATTTTACTGGGGAAATGAGAGAGGGCAGAAGTAGCATTTGTTTGGTAGTTATTGGTGTGCCCATAACAAAGCTCAGAAAGGTTAGCAGAAAAGTGAAGACCAAAAACAGGTGTTTGGGAGTGAGGACACAAGAAGTTCAAGCTAGCTGGCACTTCTGATGTGAAGTAGGGTGTGGCAGGATGCTAAAGAGAGACTAGTCTCTCCAATTATTATCCCACTGAATTCTGTGAGGATACTCCTGTCCAGGCAGTAACCCCATAGATAAGAAATGAAGTAAGTGTTAGATGTGCATAAAAGCAGGAGTCAGAAGACTTCAATTCTAGATCTTCTTTATCATTGACTAGATCCGTGACCCTAGAGAAGTAATTTCTCTCCTCAGAACCTCAATTGGCACATTTGTGCAAGGTAACAACTTTATAGGGTGTTCTGCCAACTTCACAGTTCACAGGGTGGGTGTAAAAATCAGATATGAGAAAGTATGTGAATGTGCTAGGAAAAGCATAAAGCTCTAGACAAATGTGAGGTACTGGCTCTCTAGTGTCCCTTTCCCACTGATAGGCTGACAGGTGAAACACCTGGCATTTCATTTTCTGGCCCATCTGTTTGATATTGGCCAGAAAACTCCTATGTAGAGAGGAAAGTAGACCCAGAAAGTTCAAAAAGTGTCCTATCCCATGGGCAAGCACCTCTTCTAAGGATGTAGGGAGGATTCTTCCATCATATGAGCTCAGAGGACACTACAAGGCCATTATTTCCTTTGAGTACCACCTGAGATCTCACAAGAATTGTTTCTGCAGTAATAAACTAGAGACTTAAAGGATGAAATGTTTATTTCCAAGTCTCAACTATGATATACATATCTTATATTACCCAGAGGTCTCTATGATGCTTTTCTTTCTGAACGTACATATGGCACCCTGCTCCCAACTTCTCCCTCCATCCTACTCCATCAAGGCCCCACCTTCCTTCCATAACAATGGAGAGGGGTGACGTATACTAGGAAGGAGCCACATTTTGACCTTTCCCTGCCTCCAATTACCCTGAACCCTTTTTCCCCTTCTCCCCTCACCATTATCCCACCTTGTGGTAGGACAAGGAGGACAGGAATGGGATAAAAAATTGAAACTGACAAGATGACTACAGAGAAGGTATGGGGAACTGAAGAAGCCCCGCAATTCTACTGGTTGATTTCATGAGAAATTATGAATTTTAAAACTGCCCAAATTTCATTCTATCAGAAAGTAAATGACTTTGCTGAAGGCAATAGAGTGAGTCAGAGGTTAGATCACAGATGTAGGAAGCCTGGGGATCCTATGCTCTCACCAATTTGCTTGCCACTTTTCCTGCCATGTCCCTTGAAATCAGAGAGGGAAAGATGATTAAGGCCCATTATTTATGGCCTGTATTGATTTTGTGAGTACACATGTCTTGTATATACTAAATGCTCTCTTGGTTAGTGACAGGCTAAATAAAATCCAGTGATGCCTGTGAGGACCTTGCAGGACCATTTTAGAAGAAAAGGAGATCCCTGTGCAGTCTCAGGGACACAATAGACTGGATCAATTGCAATTATCTTTTGTTCTGCCACTTTTATTGTTCCCCACACAAGGCAGCCTGCTGGATTTCCATTAGAAAGACCAGAGAGTGCCAAGCCTAAATAACCACTAAATATCCTTTCTTTCCTTGCTCCCTGCCTTTCTCATTCATTAGTTAGAAGGCCATCTCTCTGGGTTGTATTGTGCACACTTTAGGAAAGGCTGGGGAGACTATTGGTTTTTTATTCTGTCTTTGTTCCTCCTCCTCACTATCTTCTTTCCATGGTAGCTTCCTGATAAACTAACTTCGTTCATTTTGCTATATGGCCTGATAACATTATCACCAGGGATGCACAAATTATTGGGCAGATGAAGAGAAGGACAGGTGGGAAGGAGGAAGAGCTGCTGGTTAGCTACTTTGGCCTGCTGATTTTTTACACACACACACACACACACACACACACACATTTTACTTTCTGTAAGTTCTGGGGTACATGTGCAGATCATACAGATTTGTTACATTGGTATACACATGCCATGGTGGTGTTTTGCTGCATCAATTGCCCTTAGGTATTCCTCCTAATGCTATTTCTCCCCAATCCCCCAACCCCTGCTATTCCTCCCCTAGACCCCCATCCCCCAGGCTCCATTGTGTGATGTTCCCCTCCCTGTGTCCATGTGTTCTCATTGTTCAGCACCCACTTATGAGTGAGAACATGCAGTGTTTGGTTTTTTGTTCTTGTGTCAGTTTGCTGAGAATGATGGTCTCCAGTTTCATCCATGTCCCTGAAAAGTATATGAACTTATCCTTTTTTTTATGGCCGCATAGTATTCCATGGTATATATGTGCCACATCTTCTTTATCCAGTCTATCATTGATGCGCATTTGGGTTGGTTCCAGGTCTTTGCTATTGTGAACAATGCCGCAATAAACATACATGTGTGTGTGTCTTTATAACAGAATGATTTATAATCCTTTGGGTAGATACGCAGTAGTGGGATTGCTGGGTCAAATGGAATTTCTATTTCTAGATCCTTGAGGAATCGTCACACTGTCTTCCACAATAGTTGAATCAATTTACACCCCCATCAACAGTGTCAAAGCATTCCCATTTCTCCACATTCTCTCCAGCATCTGCTGTCTCCTGATTTTTAAATGATCACCATTCTAACTGGCATGAGATGGTATCTCATCGTGGTTTCAATTTGCATTTCTCTAATGACCAGTGATGATGAACTTTTTTTTTCATATGTTTGTTGGCTACATAAATGTCTTATTTTGAAAAGCATCTGTTCATATCCTTTGCCCACTTTTTGATTGGGTTGTTTTTTTCTTGTAAATTTGTTTAAGTTCTCTATAGATTCTGAATATTAGCCCTTTGTCAGATGGGAAGATTGCAAAAATTTTTCCCATTCTATTGGTTGCCAGTCCACGCTAATGATTGCTTCTTTTGCTGTGCAGAAGCTCTTACGTTTAATTAGATCCAATTTGTCTATTTTGGCTTTTGTTGCCATTGCTTTTGGTGTTTTAGTCATGAAGTCCTTTCCCATGCCTATGTCCTGAATGGTATTGCCAGGTTTTCTTCTAGAGTTTTTATGGTGTTAGGTCTCATGTTTAAATCTTTAATCCATCTAGAGTTAATTTTTGTATAAGGTGTAAGGAAGGGATCCAGTTTCAGCTTTCTGCATATGGTGAGCTACTTTCCTAACACGATTTATTAAATAGGGAATCCTTTCCCCATTGCTTGTTTTTGTCAGATTTGTCAAAGATCAGGTGGTTGTAGATGTGTGGAATTACTTCTGAGGCCTCTGTTCTGTTCCATTGGTCTATGTCTCTGTTTTGGTATCAGTACCATGCTGTTTTGATTACTGTAGCCTTATAGTATAGTTTGAAGTCAG
>PVKP010032532.1:0-25839 GCA_004027715.1 Plecturocebus donacophilus | reverse complement strand
AGAATGCCTCTCCTCCTACAGGGGATCGCAGCTCCTCATCAGCAAGAGAACAAGGCTTGACGGAGGATGAGTGTGATGAACTCACAGAATCAGGCTTCAGAAGGTGGATAATAAGAATCTTCTGTGAGCTAAAAGAACACGTTCTAACCCAATGCAAAGAAACTAAGAACCTTGAAAGAAGATTTAACGAAATGTTAACGAGAATGGACAACTTAGAGAAGAACATAAGTGAATTGATGGAGCTGAAAAACACAACATGAGAACTTCGTGAAGCATGCACAAGTTTCAACAGCCGAATTGACCAAGCAGAAGAAAGGATATCAGAGATCGAAGATCAACTCAATGAAATAAAACGAGAAGGCAAGATGACAGAAAGGAGGGGAAAAGGGAATGAACAAAGTGTCCAAGAAATATGGGACTATGTGAAAAGGCCTAATCTACGTTTGATAGGTGTACCTGAATGTGACGAAGAGAATGAATCCAAGCTGGAAAATACTCTTCAGGATATTATCCAGGAAAACTTCCCCAACCTAGCAGGGCGGGCCAATATTCGGGTCCAGGAAATACAGAGAACACCACGGGGATATTCCTCAAGAGGAGCAACCCCAGGGCACATGATCGTCAGATTCACCAGGGTTGAGGTGAGGGAGAAAATGCTGGGGGCAGCCAGAGAGAAGGTTCGGGTTACCCATAAGGGGAAGCCCATCGGACTCACAGCAGATCTCTCGGCAGAAACCCTACAGGCCGGAGGAGAGTGGGGGCCAACGTTCAGCATCCTTGGAGAAAGGAGCTTTCAACCTAGAATTTCATGTCCAGCCAGACTAGGCTTCATAAGCGAAGGAAAAATAAAATTTTTTGCAAACAAACAAGTACTCAGAGACTACATCACCACCAGGCCTGCTTTACAGGAGCTTCTGAAAGAAGCACTACACATGGACGGGAACAACCAGTATCAGCCATTCCAAAAACATACCAAAAGGTAAAGAGCATCACCATAATGAAGAATCTACATCAACTAATGGGCAAAACAGCCAGTTAGCATTACCAGAAGCTGTGATTTTCGTCTCTGATAAAATAGATTTTAAAACAACAAAGAACACAAGAAACAAAGAGGGACATTGCATGGTGGTGAAAGGATCAATGCAACAGGAAGAGCTAACGATCCTAAATATATACGCACCCATTACAGGAGCACCGAGATACATAGGGCAAGTTCTTGGTGACTTACAGAGAGACTTGGACTCCCACACAATAATGGTGGAAGACTTTAGCACTACACTGTCAATGTTGCACAGATCAACGAGATAGAGGGTCAACGGGGATATCCAGGACTTGAACTCAGACCTGGAACAACTAGACTTAACAAATATTTACAGAACTCTCCTCCCACAAATCCACAGAACATACATTTCTCTGAGCATCACATTATACCTATTTTAAAAGTGACCACATAACTGGAAGTAAATCACTCCCTAGCAATTGCATAGCATTTCACAGGTTTAAATAAAATATTGGTTGGCTGCTTATTTGATATTTTCATGCCCTATTCCTTCCTGCCTCCATTGTTAAACACAATTATTAGCATAAAAGAGGTTTTTAATACCCATTTTTAGACTGTATTCTAGCCTGGGCAATAAAACAAGAATCCCATTCTCTCTCCCTCTTTCTCTTCATCTTTCGTTCTCTCTTTCATTCTTTTTTTTTCTTTCTTTTGCTGTTTCTTTCTTTCTCCTTTTCTCTTTTTCTAAAATCTCTTCCTCTTTCTCTTTCATTCTTTTTTCTTTCTTTTGCTGTTTCTTTCTTTCTCCTTTTCTTTTTCTAAAACCTCTTCCTCTTTTTTCTTTTTTTCTTTCTTTTGCTGTTTCTTTCTTTCTCCTTTTCTCTCTTTTTTTAAAATCTCTTCCTCTTTCTCTCTTTCATAAAAAAAAATAGACAGAAATGAAAGGCCCTAAATATGTCAAAATATTAAGAATGGTGGTATTATGGCTAGTTTTGAATCTGTTTTATGCTTTTCCAAATTTTTTGACAGAGGACATGCATTTATTTTTTAATCCGAAAAAAAGTTCTAAAGAAAGAGAAGAAGAAAAAAGAACTTGAGACTCACAGAACCGATAGAGCTCTTCAGGTATGTTCTGGTACTGCAGATCTCAGAGGAGCTGGCACGGCTCAGTTTGGAGGCTTCATGTTCCAATTTCAGATGAAGGTTTTGGCAGATGGATCGCACCATCCACTAACACTGTACCTGCAGCTCACCAGAACCCCAGAGGATTCTTGCTCCAAATGAATGACTACCTTTTTCGAATCTGGCAGCTGGAGTTGGGAGCAGCCTGATGGGAACTGCCTGGGCTAGGCAGGGAGGAGGGAAGGATGCCGAGGTCCATCTCCATGTCTTAGGTCTTTGTAGGGTTATGCTGAGCACAGGAGACAGGCCATGTGCCCTCACCTTTCCAGCCTGACAGGCGCCACGCCACCTTAAGTCCTCCAAGTGGCAAGTTGATCATTTTCCCAAGGATGGTTTGGGAAAGTGAGCAGAACCCCACATGGCTGCCCTGTGAAGCACTGGGTCCAGGAGATGAGGGGACTATGGAGAATAACAATGCCTCTGTCTGCAGAGGGTGGAGTAGGGGCAGCCCTCAGAGGCAGGACCACTGACGCTGAAGGCCATGATCCCTCCACACTTGCTTTCTGTAAGGAACGGCCTCAGATACATCAGAGCCTTGGAGAAAATGCAATGCAGCGCTTCTCAGTCCCCTGCCTGACACATCTCCAGGGCCCTGCAGTTATGGAGGAGGCAGGGAAAGGCAGAGGCACTAGGGGAGTCAGCCAAAGTCCAGTGGAGGCAGCAAGAACTGTGTCCAGGGCAGTCCTTTAAGGAAGTGCATGAGCAGCCTAGCTCCACTCATGTGTTCAGCAGGGAAAGCACCATAGGGAGACACGGAGAAGGGTTGTTTCCTTAGACGCCACACACAGGACCACTAGGCACAGGCAGTTTACAAGGGTTTTCTCCATAGACATGGATTATTATCATTGCAGGGAGTATAACTTTGGTTTAATTTCTGTCATTTCTCTTTGGGGCCACACTGACTGGACTGTGACAATGATTCATTTAATATGTTTTTCCTAATATGAAAAAAAGGTCCTCTTCTCAATTTATACTCTTCCAGATTTATAAGACTCTTCCCATGCCCTGTTTCCTGTTGCCCAGTGCACAGAACACGTGAAATAATCTCACTTTCTTTGTGCAATGTAGATATACACGCCTTCCAGGACAAATGACCCTGACTGGTGACCCCCAAACACTTTTTGCTGGGTAACCACCCTTTCTCTTATGCGAGCCCTTGTTCTTCTAAATATGAGTTTTTTCAATGGCTCAGATAACATGTATTACACATAGATCTGGAGGTCTCGGAAGTATAGCTTAGAAATAGCTTGGATAATTTTAAGTGAACGCACCAGTGCTTGAATCTTATACTCCTTGGGGTTAAAATAAAGTGATCGATTCTGTTTAAAGGGCTTGTGGGTTTCGTCAGGAAAGCAGGTTGTGACTTGCTGAGTCAAAAATTAGAGTGTGTGGTTCTAGCCCAGCAGGGCTTTCGGTGATTCTCTGCTAACATTGCTTGTTGGTCAAGGGACACTAAATGCTCGATGTTGTGGCGGAAAGTCAGTGGAGTGGTCATAAGTGGTACAAATCATCAAAAAATATAACACTCTTACTTTCATAAGGCTGGGGCTGCAATGCGCGTCACTGCAGTTTTTGGCTTTTTGCCTTTGGTTTTGTCCAACAAGAACCCAAATGGCTCATTTCCACCCTTCAATTCAATATCATCAGCTAGAGTTAATTTAAACCTTGCCAAGCCTCTCTCTTCTTGCCCCTCCCTTACCTACTTTCTTGGCACTCTGTTCTTTCAGACTTCGGGTTTCTTTCATCTCTCAAAGCCACTGCCTTTGCCTGCTACTAGGCTGCATGCCTTGTCCATTTGCCTGTGGCCTGAGCTGTGGCTCCAACGGGATGGACAGTTCCAGTGTGGCTGTCCACGTGGGTGTCCGTGTGTGTGTATGCATGTGTGCCTGTGAGTGCACGTGCATCTTCTTTTGTGCATATGCATGTGTGTGTATGTTCCTATGCATGTGTGTTCCTCCATGTGTGCATGGATATGTTCCTGCGGGTGTACTCCTGTGTGTGTGTCTGTGTGTGTGTGTGTGTGTTCCTGTGTACTTGCATGCATGTGTATAGACACGTGCATTTTCCTAATAGCCAGGGGCACCAAGACACTTAAGATGCATCCATTTCCCCACCAAAGCTGTTTGTACTTACATAATTGGAGGCCAGGTCTGGGTGGAGATAGTCAATCCCTGTGAAAAGACAACAATAATACAGGAACCAAAGGTTAATACCTGCCACTGAGTCCTCAGGAAAGCTGCCCAAGAAAGTGCCCGCTTTATGGGGCTAGTGCGAGAAAGCTTGTCATGGGGGTGAGTGCCCCATCACAAAGCTCTCAGCCTTGCACCTGCCTTCCAAGTGGAGTTGTGAAGGTGGGCTACACTGCCAGAGTGGAGAGACAGCCGCCCCAGACACACTTGCGAGTGAAGCCAATTAGAGTCTGAGGCCCAAGGATAACACTTCTGACATAAATGTCAGCACTAAGGGGCTTCATGACAGCGAGATGGATGGCTCATCAGAGCACTGATCTAAAAGAGATTTGTAGAAATCTTGACATTTTTAAAGCATCAACTGGCATTTCTCTGAAATGAAACTTGCCCTGGGGAGGAAAAGTGATTATTATTTAACAGGGCATGGACAGAGATGGATTAGGAGAATGTACTCTGCCATGGAAATAATAAGAGAACATGGCTGGGCGAGGAAAACCATTAGGCAAAGGCAAATGGTTTCCACCGAGGTGTTGCTGTGGGGAGCTGAAGCTTATCTCAGAATGTGTCTTTCCAGGAAGCCTGAGGCTTGATGTCTCAGTAGGAGTCCTGCTTTTTCCTGAATGGTGGCCCGCCTTGTTGCCTAGTAGTCGTTCCAAGGGTAAAATCATGGGCCATGAGCACTGCTGAGTTCCAGCAGACACTTGGACCTCAGAAAGTATCATGAAACTTCAAGGACAATTGAAAAGCTCTCATTTGGGTTTGCAAAACCGTATCATCTTTGCAGCAGTTACACCTGAGCATCTAGCCCTCCCAGAAACAGGCAGGTTCTTGATACCGTCTAGCATAATGGTTACAAATGTAGATTTTTGGAGTCAAAGACAGGCCTTTGAGTCCCAACCACCCCGATAACTGCCTGCAAGGCTTTGGGCAAGTTGCTTGGACTTTCTGTGCTAGTTTTCCTTTTTGACCAACTAGGGGTGAGAACAATGTAGGGATTAAAGAAATTAATGCATGTAGTGTGATTGGCCCAGCAGCTGGTGCATTTAATAGCTATACGGGGATGCAATATCTAAAAGCCAGAAGTATCATTAAATCCTTTCCAAAGCTGGTATCTTCACTGCATGCGTACTAAAGCTGGGCCAACATTAGAGATTTGCCTTCCAAAAAAGAGCTGGAATTAGGATGCATATTTCTAAAAAGAAATTTTCTTGTGGATTTTTTTGGGGGGGTTATACAATTAGTAACTGGACTGTGAGTCACTGGTGTACAGTACATGTGTTAGGTTTTACTGTTGATATTTTGATGAGTGAAGCAATTGCTGTCACTATGGCTGCTTCCTCTAGCTTAGGAGAGTATAGTTCCCATGCCAAATCATTATACCTTCTCTTCCCACTTGCCTCCCGAGGTCTTCAGAGGGAAAGGAGTCAGAATAGTTCAAGACAAATGTTTTTAAAAGTTGTTAACCCTTGTTCTGGATCCTAATTCAAAGGTGATCAATTTTGGCCAGGCAAGGTGGCTCATGCCTGTAATCCCGGTGCTTTGGGAGGCTGAGGAAGAAGGATTGCTTAAGGCCAGAAGTTCAAGACCAGCCTGGGCAAGAGTGAGACCTTGTCTCTCCACTTGTAGAGACTCTACTCCTTGTAGACTTGTAGGACTCTACTCCTGTAGTCCTAGCTACTCAGGAGGCTGATGTGGGGGTATTACTTGAACCCAGGAGAGGATTGAGGCTGCAGAGAGCTATGATCATACCACTGTACACTAACCTGGGTGGCACAGCAAGACCTTGACTCTAAAAGGAAACAAATCCCAGAAAGCAAACCAAAAATCCCACCCTGCTGCCAAAATGGTCAGTTTAGGCTGTGGGGTGACGCTGAGGATAGGCTTTGAGATCAGCAGATCCAGTTCCACTCCTGGTTCAGACACTATAACATTTGTGTGGCTTTAGCCAAGTGACATATGTCTCTGAGCTTTGGTTTCTACGTATTTGAAATGGGACTATTATTTACTTTGCAAAGCAGTTTTCAAGATTAGAAACAATTCATTGAAAGTCTTCAGCTTATAGTAAACACTTAATACATTTTATTTCTTATTATCATTCGTGCTATGATCTACCACATCACTGGAGTAATGTGGATACACAGAAGAACAGAACATTAAAAAATATCCGCTTGACTTTAGCATATTATGTTGAAGTTAAATTGCATCTATTTGTTAAGATAGGTTAAATTTTGTGAACTTGTTAGGTGAAAAATTTTGATAATTTATATTTCAACATAAATTATCAAAAATATAATTTATATTTGGAGTATTTATATTTTAAAATACATTCTCTCTGTGCATCTTTTTTAATCTATGTAAGTGTAAAAAAAGACACACACAGAGACTATCTATTTTCCAACAGGAAGTCAATTTTTAAAACATGGCTCCAACTTCTGAGAATGGAAGCTGTTTAGGAGAAAAATGATCCAAGAAATAGTAGGGTCTTCACTGTCAAGGGAAAATATTGGAACAAGGAGATAATTTGAGACCAGAAAGAAATTAGAATTAAAACAAGATAAATTTTGCCTAATTAAAATAAAGCATCTTAAATTAAGTTAAAAGGAAGACTAAGTGTTGAGTTAGAACAGATGGAGATTTTGGTCTGAGAAAGACAGAATTATTGACACAACTGTGAAGGACAACACACACAATTCAGAAAAGGTAACCATGGACCGAAGAATGGAAAATAGTAATTTGGTATTAGATGGTATTTTAATATTTTTGTATATTTTATTATCTTTTAAGGTGCACGGTACTGGACATATCTTCCTAGTCAGCTTATTTTTAATTATTAAAATATTTGCATATTCATTCTTATATTTCATGCTTTTGTTTATTTCTCAGCAGTGAATGCCAGGCACAGTGTTGGTCCTGGAAAGACACAGATGATTTAGACGCAGAACCTGAGCTGTATAACTATCTATGCCTCACAGCCAGTGGGGGTACCGACTGATCACCAGACAATCATAATCAATGAGGCACACAAATGAAAGATACTTGATTATAATGTTGTTCATAAACCATTAGTATCCTATCATCGGTTTGAAACTTTTCAGAAAGTCTAATTCATAAAAGTCCCAATTCTCAGGAAGCTGTGACAATCCTGGAGACCTCAGGGGACTAGGAAGGAGTTCCACGTGCATATTCCTAGTTAGAATGTTAATAGCTCACTTGAGATGTGTCATGGCAGAACCCTGGCCCTGAGCTCTAGTTCTTTAACCCTATCCCTAACCCTAACCCTAGAGCCTTGGGGCCCAGGCAGAGAACTGCCAAAGGGTGGAGCTACCACAGAAAGCCCCCACTAGGGCAACGCCCAGTGGAGTGTGGGGGTGGGATTATCCTGAGTTCCCAGAACGACAGAGCCACGAACATGTGATTCCAGTATGGGAGAACCGCAGGCATGAGAATCCACCTCATGAGAGCTGCTGCATGGGCTGTGCTCAGTGAAGCCATGAGGGAGGGGTCATTACGAGCTTTGGAGGCTCAGCTCCCATCCCAATGTGTCCAGAAGGTGGGACATGGAGTCAGAAAAGATTACTCTCAAGCCTTAAAATTTATGTTTGCCTTTCTGGATTTTGGACTTACTTGAGACCTGTTACCCCTTTCTTCTTTCCTGTTTCATCCTTTGGGAGTAGGAATATATGTCCTATGCCCATCTCACCATTGTATTTTGGAAACACGAAACTTGTTTGATTTTACAAGTTCACAGCTGGAGAGCAATTTGCCTCGGGTGAATCATACTTTGAGTTTCACCGTCTCTGATTTAGATGACATTTAGATGAGACTCTGGGATTTAGACTTTTATGTGAGTGCTGGAACAAATGAAGACTTTGGGGGCTATTGGGCTGGAATGAGTGTATTTGTATGTGAAAGATACAAATTTTTTGGGGGGGCAGGGGTGAAATGCTATGATTTAAGTGTTTGCTTCCCTCCAAATATATGTTGGAACTTAATCCTTAATTGCAGTAGTATTTAGAAGTGGGGCCTTCAGGAGGTGATTAGTTGTAAGAGTTGTGCCTTCATGAATGAGACTAGTGCTCTTATAAAAGGGCTTGAGGGAGAGAGTTCATCCCTTTGTTACCCCTTCTGCCAGGGGAGGACACAGTGTTTGTCCCCTCCACAGGATGCAGCCACCAGAGGCCATCTTGGAAGCAGACAGCAAGCCCTTATCAGATACCAAATTTGTGATTTCCCAGCCTCCTGAAGTGTGAAAAACAAATTTCTATTATTTATAAATGACCTAATCTGAGGTATTTTGTTATAGCATTGGGAACGGACTAAGACGGGCACATTGTAAGCATTCACAGCCAATCCCCTGGAGTCCTGTTGGGGCAGGACAGAGTTTATAGCCACTCTGGTGAGTAAGACCTCAAGACCAAATTATAGTAAAGCACAACATGTGGGCACCCTTTTTAACAATCCCAGCTGAGCTCTAGTGGCAGCCAGCACCAGCCATCAGCCATGGGAATGCACCATCATGGATGTTCAGCCCAGCTGGGCCTTCAGAAGACTGCAGCCCAGCTAACATCTCAACCACATGAGCAACCCTAAGTGAGCAATGCCGAGCCAGGCTCTTCCCAGATTCCTGTGCCACAAAATTATGATCAAAGATAAATAGCAACCTTAAGCAGCTAAGTGTTGGGGTTTGATATGGCTTGGCTGTGTCCTCCCCCAAATCTCATCTTGAATTGTAGCTCCCATAATGCCCACGTGTTGCGGGAGGGACCCAGTGGGAGATAACTGAATTACAGGATGGTTTCCCCCATACTGTTCTTGAGGCAGTGACTGAGTCTCATGAGAGCTGATGGTTTTATAAGGGAAACCCCTTTCACTTGGCTCCCATTCTCTTTCCTGCCTGCTGCCATATAAGATGTGCTTTTCATCTTCTGCCATGATCGTGAGGCTCCCCAGCCACATAGAAATGTGAGTCCATTAAACTTCTTTTTCTTTATAAATTACCTAGTCTGGGTATGCCTTTATCAGCAATGTGAAAATGGAATAGTACAGGATCATTTGTTACACAGCAGGACCTTCCTATTGCTTTTCTATGTGATGCAGAGTTATAAATCTCTTGGAAGGGTATGGGTGACTGTCTGGTCCTCAGGCTTGAACCTTTACTCACATGGATGCGGCCCCCATTCACAACGTCTCACCAGGAAGGTAGAGCAAAGGATTAGGTTTCAAGCACCAAGAATGGTGGTTAGAATTAGTTGTGAGACTTTGGGCAGTTTCTTGCCTACCTAAACCTCAGTTTCTTCATCTGTAAAATGGGGATTATTATAATATGAACCTTAGGGAATAACTGTAGTTGTATTTCCAAAATGCTAAGCAGTGTCTAGTACATGGTGATTACTCAATAAATGTTGGTCATTTCTACTGTTAATTATTTATTGTTACTTCAGCTTGAAGCCCTCTCTGACCTTACTCATTGGCCTTCCATCTCACTTCTTTGACTCCATCTGATAATGGCTAAGGGCCTTGACTCATGCCTTCTCTGATCTTTTGTGATCTTGAGAACCAGCCACCTGCCCTGAATTATTATTGGGCTGGATGAGTCTTGTCCATCCCTGTGTGTTGTCATGGTCACATTCCATTTTCCAGGTCAAGTTCCCAACTCTAAACAATTCTCTTACAGTAAAAGGGATGAAGTTGTCATCATTAAACGTGGTCCTTGCTGACATCTACACACCTGAAATGTCCCAATAGACCCTTAAGGAATAATTTCTGCCCCTTTGGGCA
Source organism: Plecturocebus donacophilus (assembly GCA_004027715.1). Classification (NCBI taxonomy): domain Eukaryota; kingdom Metazoa; phylum Chordata; class Mammalia; order Primates; family Pitheciidae; genus Plecturocebus; species Plecturocebus donacophilus. The sequence continues at coordinate 15,690 of PVKP010032532.1, read as the reverse complement.
GCAGCTAAGCATAGAGGCCCTCTCCTAGTGATATGTAGCATGTGGAAACCACATTGCTTTGTACCTAAGTGAAGACAGAAGACATTTATTGAGCATCCATTGAGTCACTGCATCCAGCAGAGGGGATGATGGCTGAGTTGAGAGCTGAGGCATCAGAGAGGGGAGAGTGGCAATTAAAACTGGCTGTCCACAAATTGAAACTTCTGCACACAAATGACTGAACATTCGCCACACAGGCCAACATGTAGAAAGCCAGTGTTGATAGAATGTGACATTAGTTTTGCCCTCAGGTATCAGGGTTAGCATCTGTGTATGTCCTCAACCTTATTTTAGAATATCTTGCTGAGAAAATGTCTGGGACATGGCACTATACCATTCACGCGTGCAGGCCATTAAGAGAGAGGATGCGGTCCCGGTGTTGCCAGCCTTCCCGGTTCTAGCTGTGAGGGCAGAGATGGCCAATTACATGGCGAGAGGCTGCTGAGTATCTGCCCTTGTCCTCACCATGTGGGAGGCTGCCCTAGTCCCAGATGTGCTCATCTTGTTATTCAACAATGGACTTGGAGAATGGCTTGGCCATCCTACTTTTCTTCAGCTATCATACTGAATAGCATGTGATGCATTAAAAGTGGCCACAGATTCAGAGTTTATTTCCTTTCCCCTTGAATCTGGATTAGCCCTGAGACTATTCATCCAAAATAAGTGGCAGAGTGACCGGTGCCCATTCCAGTTCCAGCCTTTAGGAGGACTAGCAGCTTCTGTTTCTTCTTTCTTGGAATGCCTACACTTGGGAGTCCTGAGCCACCCATAAGAAATCCATCCACTTTGCTGGGGCCCTCTCTAGAGGAGAGGAGAGGCCCTCAGACTCCATGGAGAGGGAGGGAGGCTGGCCATTTCAGCCTCCCAGTGGAACCTCTCGCTGACTCGAGCCTCGACTGCCTTCTGACTCCACCTGCATCATAGACCCCAGTGGAACTTGCAGAACTGTCCAGCTGAACTCCAGCAACCCACAGAACTGTGAGAGATAATAACATGGTTGTTTTTCTAAACGACTCAATGTTGAGATGCTTCATTCTTCAGCAGTAATTGACTGCAACAAAGAAGAAACCAGGAATTGTAATTGGAGGGCAGAGTTTACTTTTTTTGGGAACCCGAAAGCCATTAATCAGCTGAAGAAAGATCATCAAATGAGAAATTCTGCTGCGACTTTCTAAAGGGCTTCCCTCACCATGTGGAAATGAGTCAGGAGCTGATGACTTTAGGAGTCAGTCAAGGAGCTTCAGTTAAAGAATTCTGAGATGGGTATCTACGGTACTCTGGAGGTTTCCTAAGAGCAGAGCAATGTGCGTGTGTTGGCACTTTAGAACCACTTTTAGGGTGGCTTCTCTGATCCCCAGCTAGGGATACCCAGTAGATCTGCTGTTAGAAATGGCCATCACAGTATCTCCTAGGTAGGTTTCCCCCAAACCCTGATGCATCTTTTTTCTGGGTGAGTTGGCCTGAACCGCTTTGGAATGGTTTCCAAGAACAAGTGTTAGGAAGAAAGAAACATTTATAAATTTCTGACATCTGAGCATACACACTCTCATGCAGGGCTGCTTTCTTCTTGTGAGAGCCCTTGGCCTCTGGAGGAAGCTTTTACATCCACTTAAAAACATCTCACACATCAGAAGACATCGAGGCATTGGTTTTATGTTGATATTTAATGAGCCCACACAAGACAACGCGGGTTTTAAGCAGGCAGGCTCCTTTTGTTTTCCTCCATCGTTTCTGCTTCAAAGCCTTGCTTTAAGGAACATAGTGTTCTTTGAGCATCTTCAGACAGGAAAGGCTCCATTGTTTCATCTCTGTGTAGCCTTTGTATGTAATTGGATCAATAATGCACAGTGGAGCTTTTTGCTGGAGGACCCAGATGGGTGATGGAGGGCAATAACACGTCACCAATGAAACAACTACAGGCGGTGATTCTCCAGAATTTCGGCAGGGCCAAGGAGGCATGTAGTTGGAAAAATGCCAATTCATCAAACCCATTGATTTTCATATCACAAACTATAGAAAATGAAGCTCTGCTAAGTCTTTGGTAGGCACACAGGGTAGAATAACACGTAAGGGGCGTCTATAATAAAAGGTTATCAAAGGCTACTTTACAAGGGTTCATTTTGAAAGCAGAAATAAAGTCAAATTTCCCCAAGCCTCAATCTTGTTATTGAAAAGCTGTTTTATGGATCTAGAGTCATACTAATGTAGCTTTCTGTGATCATGGAAATGGAATTGAATTTCAGCAGCTGCTAGCCCCCTGTGGGTATCAAGAACTTGAGGCCAGTGTGATTGAGGAATTGAATTTTACATTTTATTTAGCTTTAATTAATTAAAATGTAAAGTTAAATAAGCACATATGGCTAGTGGTGACTACATTGGATAGTGTGGGTCTAGAGTAATTGATGGTAAATATAAACAGGTTTAGAAGACCTTTGAAGGTAAAGTGTAAAAAGTGGCTCAGTAAGAAATTATGGTTGAATGACAGGCAGCTTTCATTTATTCATTTGTTTAGCTTATTATTTATTAATTAAAAAATATTTGTTAAGTGCAACCTCAAGTTGGAGGAGCACTGATTGGAAGAAAGGTGAGGATCTGGTCACAGTACAGTGTGGTCATCAGGCCGAGTATCCTGCTGTTCTGTCTCTGGTTAGCATCTCCAAAACAATGCAACTTTGATCCTAAGGCAAGCAAAGGCATGCTCTTATTTCCAAATGATGCACAGCCTTCAAAATACTCACCATCGTCCATAATTCCAATGGTCACACCCTTCCCTGTGTATCCCAGCTCCCAGGCTTCAGCCACATTCAAATCAAGGCCAGGAGTGCCGTCAGCTTGTCCAGTATTGATCTGGTACAGGAATTTCAAAGCAAGGAATATTAGTTTGGTGTTGAAAAGCATCATGTACATATTTACTTGACATGCTCTACAGCTATCTAATATTCCAGGACCAGCTCAAAGGCTACATCTTCCATGAAACGGTACTTTTGAGTATCCCTCCCAACCTACCTATAGCATTTCCTCTCCATTTTTTTGGTATAAACAATTTGTGTTTTCTGTAAATATGAAAACATAGTTTAACTTCCCTAATATCTTATAACTCGATTGCTATCTTTAAACTTTTTCTATAAAAGAGTTGTTATTGGCCAGGCGAGGTGGCTCACGTGTGTAATCCCATCACTTTGGGAGGCCAAGGCAGGTGGATCAAGAGGTCAAAAGTTCAATACCAGCCTGACCAACATAGTGAAACCCTGTCTCTACTAAAAATACAAAAAGTCAGCCGATCGTAGTGATGGGTGGCTGTAATTCCAGCTACTCAGGAGGCTGAGGCAGGAGAATGGCTTGAACCCCGGTGGCGGAGGTTGCAATGAGCCAAGATCAAGCCACTGCAGTCTATCCTGGGTGACAGAGCAACACTCTGTCACACACACACACGCAAAAGAGAGCTGTTATTGCAGGAAAACCTCCCTGATTTAGGATTAAATTCTCCCTCGTGCTTTGAAGTTAAAGCATTTGTTTTGGATTATTCTTATTTGAATATAACTTCTTACTAAATAACACCTTTTGCAAGAGGTAACATGTCCTAGTTAATCTTTGTAATTTCAGTGCACTAAGTGTTTTGAACAACACACTAAGTCTTGTTCAGAAGTATTTGTTGAAATGAATTAAAGAAAATTGGCTCACCTTTAGTGCATGTTCTAATGCAGAAAAATAAATCCTAAAGCCCCTCACCCCAGCCCCCAAAAGTATTTCAGAAAAGAAAGAAAGGAAGACAAAGAGCAAATCCATATTAATATGTTCACTTCTGTCTTTTCATGCGTCTTTGTACTCTGTAGGTTTTCTCAAGGGTGGATTGCAAAAAAAAAAAAAAAATAATGAAGTCAGAGCTTGTATTGGCAAAAGCCCACAGTGATCAGTGGCTCCTATGACATTGCTAAAACACAGGGTGATTGTCGTTAGGGATCTTTAAAAAATTTACTGTGCTCTTTCTTCTAGGGACATGTTAAGGCTACACTTCTCCATCCACTCTGAAGTTAGAATGGCAGATGACTAATTTTGGCCAATGGCATGTGACCTCATGTGCCATTTTTCACATCCAGGCTACAATTCAAGATGAGATTTGGGGGAGGACACAGCCAAGCCATATCAAACCCCAACACTTAGCTGCTTAAGGTTGCTATTTATCTTTGATCATAATTTTGTGGCACAGGAATCTGGGAAGAGCCTGGCTCGGCATTGCTCACTTAGGGTTGCTCATGTGGTTGAGATGTTAGCTGGGCTGCAGTCTTCTGAAGGCCCAGCTGGGCTGAACATCCATGATGGTGCATTCCCATGGCTGATGGCTGGTGCTGGCTGCCACTAGAGCTCAGCTGGGATTGTTAAAAAGGGTGCCCACATGTTGTGCTTTACTATAATTTGGTCTTGAGGTCTTACTCAACCAGAGTGGCTATAAACTCTGTCCTGCCCCAACAGGACTCCAGGGGATCTGTGATCTGAGGGTTGTTTATTATTGCAACGAACCTAGCCTATCCTGACTAACACAAATACACTCATTGAATTACCCATATTGGATTTTTGAACTTCCATGCCAAAAAGCATAAGGCAGAGTCAAGCTCTGCAGCCCCAGGAGGGAAATCGTGATGAATTCCTGTAATGTAGCCATCCACAAGGCTGTAGTTTAGTTCTCTCTCTTGTTCATCACCTTTTAATCTTAAATAAAGGAAAGCTTTGTTCACATTTACAAATTAGTCACTCCCTTTCTGTCAATATGCCCTGCAGTCCAGGTTGGTCTGGAGCCACTGATCCCTTTTTAAACATAGCTTGGCCAATCCAAATGGATCATGATGAACTGTTGGTGGGTTTCAGTGCCTCCAAGCCTGCATCAATTAAGCTCCATGGAATTGATTTCCTGCCACTGTTTAAAAAGTATTAATAGATGCTCCTTTTGCTACTTTAGTTTCCAAGCTTTCTTGCTAGCCTTTTGGAAAGTCATTGGATCCCTTCTCTTAGGCCTGTGACTTCATTATGTCCCCTGTTACTCTGTCTTTTGAGACCCCTGCATTACTCCTCCCAGAACTCTGATTTGACTTTCACATCGTTTTGCAAGTCTTCAGTCATACACTGGTGCACTTTTTCAGAATCGAAGAGAAATCGAACAATTGTTGGCCATAGCCTCGACTCTAGGAGACCAGGGCTACTTAGCCGTTCCAGAAGAAAGCAGATTAGAGAACTAGATGCACGGGTGGTGACAGAAAGTCAATACATATGGAAGGGGACAAAGAGGTTCACTGAGTTGGATACTGGCTAATATCCTAGTGCATAATGAGGAAACAGGAATGTATCTTTTATCCAGAGTCTCAAGATGAGAAATGTCCAAAAGAACATAGAGACACTCACCAGATACCACTGCTTTGTGAAAAGAGGATCATTCATGTTGATGTCAATCTCATTGATGTCTCTGTAACCTCGCTTTTTTCGGTCAAATCCTTCCTGCTGCAAAGCCATTTTTACCTGGAATGACAATGCTGACATATTACTTGAATATAATCTGAACATTCCCTCTTCCAGAATTCGTTTCCATGAATCAAAATTTCATTTGTATTTTAGGTGTATTTTTTTTCTTCGGCAAAAACAAGTTCATCTCATATACATGCTCGCCTTACCATTATTATTATTATTTTCTATTTTTTGTGGAGATGGGGTCTCACTATGTTTCCCAGGCTGGTTTCGAACTCCTGACACAAGCGATCTGCCCACCTCGGACTCCCAAAGTGCTGGGATTACAGGTGTGAGTCACTGCACCTGACCCGTTACCACTATTTTTCAAGAGCATTTACTTATGGTTGCACTGAGCAGACAGGCCTTGGTGGTGGCTCAAAGTGAGTTTCCTTAAAGTTAAGAATTAGATAGAGAAGAGTATTTTTTTTTGTTGTTTGAGACTGAGTTTCTCTCTTGTTGCCCAGGCTGGAGCGCAATGGCATGATCTCAATGATCTCAGCTCACTGCATCCTCTGCCTCCCCGGTTCAAGCCATTCTCCTGCCTCAGCCTCCTGAGAAGCTGGGATTACAGGCATGCACCATCATGCTCGACTAATTTTGTATTTTTAGTAGAGATGGGGTTTCTCCATGTTGGTCAGGCTGGTCTCGAACTCCCAACCTCAGGTGATCTGCCTGCCTCGGCCTCCCAAAATGCTGGGATTACAAGTGTGAGCCATCTCACCCAGCTGAGAAAATTATTCTTAAAGAAGATAATGTGGTAAGGGTTGTTAAGTGAAATAAAACAATGGAACATTTCTATTAAGGAGAGACAATTGATGTGGATTCAGGAAGAGAGAGAGAGTGAAAACAGTATGGATCATTTTTCTGGAGGGCTTCCCAGCCTTTAATTTGTTGACAGTGCTATCACATTTGAGAATCTGCTAAAAAAGAAAACTTCTCCAAGACAAGAACAAGCAGACAAACAATGAAGCTTGCCTGGAGAGCCAGCAAATCCCATAGCAAAACCCTAGAAGGTAAGAGAGGAACCTCGGACAAGAAATTGATGGATGGTGTTGCTGTCCTTGCGCTGACAACGTTTCAATTTTGGACAGTCAGAAAGAACCCATGCTCTTGGATAGAAATGCAACTTATGAGCTAAGTCAGTTCAAGCGGGTACCTGGCAATGGCCAGGCTTTGTCTCAATCAGGAAACTTGCTTTCACTTGGACAATGACTAATTTATCATGCAACAGTTGTGGCCAGTCCCTGAACATGTACAAACCCAGGGATTATGCACATACATAAAGGGGTGTTGCTGGATATTACTATTATATTTTGTAGCCCAACATTTGCTTTTCCTCTTCCCAAATCTCCCTAGTGTATTTGGGGGAATTACTTCCAATCCATCAGGCTCTGTGTTGGTGGGAGTAAAGCTCTAGGTGCCTGCCTGCCACAGGCACTAAAGTCTCCCTCTGTCTCAGGGGTGCCTCGGTGAGTGTCTCTCTCCCAGAATTTGAATCTTGGGAAGGCGAAGCAAGGACCAGGAATCCCTGGAGCCCATTTATCCTGGAGGTTCACTCACTAGGCTCTCCTGGTAAAAGATCCTCACTATGTTCCTGCAGCCCAGCCCTGGAGCTCTCAAGACTGATCCTCTAGCTGCCCATTGACTGTGAGCCCCCGATGTCTTCCTGACCACTTCTCTCTGGCTGAAGGGAAGCAGAATCAATTTCTGTTGCTTGCAATCAAGAACTCTAATGGATACCAGATAAGAGAAGGAGAGCAACGTCCGGGTCAAGAGTGACAGCAAGAAGAGAATGAAGAGACCACAGACGTGGCCAAAACCCCTCCCCTCCTTGCTGCACTGCCTTGCAGAGGAACCTCTGAAAGGCTAGTTCCTCACTCCTCACTTCTTTGCTCTGCATACTGACATGAGAAGGCCTGAAGCTCATTTGCCAGAGAAATTCTAGCTATACCAGAAAATCTATACATGTGGAAAACAAGTGTTAGGTGTGGCATTGGCTCTGGGAGTTCTTTGGAGGTATTCCAACAAGGGATGGTCACAGTCACTGCGGCAAGCTGAAAAAACAAACAAACAAACAAAAAAAACTCTCCCTAAAGAAACAGTGAAACAATTAGAAAAATGGGATATATGAGTATTTTTATAATGGCAAAAATTTGACACAACTAATGCCCATCAAATGGAGATAAATTATGATTTAAAGGTACATATATATACTTATGCACATGAGTATACATATAAATATATGTGTGTATGTGTGTATATATGTGTGCATCATATATGTACATAGGTATGCAGAAACACATATATATCCTCCAGGAAGCCATTGCCAAGATGGGATTAAATATGCAGGTATTTTATGAGAGAAAAATACAAGAAACTGTGATGTCAGTCTGACCCCAAGTAAAGAACAGTGAACAAAGTTGGGCGAATTCATCCTTGATTCCCCAGTAATCTAAGGATGATTTGGTTAAACTGTTGGGAATTAAATTTGAGGAGCCCCGTCTCTCCCAGGAATGGCCTGCCTGTGTTCCCTGCTGCTCTTAGTCACTGGGGGAAGTGTGGCGTTGTTGGCACGGTGATAGATTTCAGAGTGCAGCAGCTGGGGTCCTTGGTCAATTATTTTCTCTGAAGTCAGAGATTTGTGCAGCACAGTCTCATAGCTCTGTGTGTGTGTGTGTGTGTGTGTGTGTGTGTGTATGCACACATGCATATTCATTAATAGAATGTTTAAAATGTCGAAGGAAATGTATAGTTTCCACCTGGAAACATAGACATGATACACCCTTCTCACAATCTTCTTTTACTATGGAAGCAAGAATGCCTCTTGCACTTGGGAAAGGAGTCTGACTCTGGCCATTGCCTCTTCCCATTTTGGTCCCACAACTAGAGGCCTGTATCTGCTCTACCCAATAAAGGGAGGCCTTGGTTGACTTTCACTGAGGAATTCTTATTCTGTTGGACTCCTATAACTTCCTTGAGAGGGTCTTCGGGGAGCGAGAGTGACTATCACCTGGAAGTTTGAAAATTCTCAGGGATATGTTGTTTCTCAGTAGCGTGCAGAAATACATCAGATTTCAACTTTATAAATAACAGTGCAGGAAGGGCTATTATAATCACTCTGAACTCATTTAGACCAAGTGCACTGTAATGAAAAGACTGCTCAAATTCATTTCCATGAAATTAATTTTTAATTCTACAAATTAGGTTTTAATGGAAACTAGTGATGCTTAGGAATGCTATACTCTTTGGGCACTGCCTTCTTGCAACTCAGGAATTTAGGACTCTTGAGATTGGATGGGGTTTTCTGAGTCTGCCAGTTACACTTCCAAAGAGAGGAACACCTTTAAAAATATATGCTTTCACTTGTTACACACAAATAATTGGGAAAACTTTTTTTTTCCCCACAATGATACCATGTAACCCTATGAATCATTTTTGTTGTTCTGGGTTCTCATTCAATCTTAATTCATATTCATACCTAATTTTTAAAGAATAGTAATCATACTATAAAGTTGTGCATACTTTTTTCACTGAGTATCCTACCACAAGAATTTTAGCATGCTGCTACTTAGCTATCATATTTTAATTTCTAATGGCTACCTAAATATTCCAGAGTCATGTACCATAATTTACCCATTTCCCTCTTATTAGTCATTTAGATTGTTTTCTATTATAAATCAAATTACCATGACCAGACAGATTAGGTTATAAACTATTTTAGAAGACCTCTGGGAAAGACTGCAGTGGTACAATTCCATGTAGGATAAAGCCCTTAATGTCAGAGAAATATTTCCTAGGGTCTAAACTATATTTTCACATTATTACTAAAAGGTCACTGACTTATTCTCTCTTCCTCTTTCCCTGAATTTTAACTTTCCATATACTATATCTTTTATTACCATTTAGATGTGATACCAATAACATGTCTACAACTTAATTATTCTTCTTTTCAGAAAATAACGTAGAGTTCACTTCTGTATTAATTTTAGAATGCTTCCTCAAATAGGACCATTGGCCTAAACATTTGTACAAATAAAAAATATAAGAAAGTAGAAGTTTTTGTTACTGGGTATTATTATTATTTCTAAGAGAATATCTTTAACATTTTTTTATCGTAATTTCAACTTTGAGATTCAAGGGACACATGTAGGTTTTTTACATGGATATATGGCATGACGCTCAAGTTTGGGATACAAACGATCCCATCACCCAGGTAGTGAGCACAGTACCCGATAGGCAGTTTTTCAGCCCTTGTATTCCCTGCGCTTTCTCTTTTTTAGTAGTCCCTGTGGTCTACTGTTTCTATCTTTATGCCCAATTGTATCTAATGTTTAGTTCTCACTTATAAGTAAGGACATCTGGTATCTGTTTTTCTGTTCCAGTGTTAATTTGCTTAGGATAATGGACTTCAGCTGCATCCACGTTGCTGCAAAGGATGTGATTTTGTTCTTTTTTATGGCTGCATAGTATTCCATGATGTATATGAGACGTACCACATTTTCTTTATCCCGTCCGTCATTGGTGGGTAACTAAGTTGATTCCATGTCTTTGCAACTGAGAATAGAGCAGTAATGAACATAAAAGTGCATGTGTCTTTTTGGTAGAAAGATTTATTTATTTTTGGGTATATAGCCAGTAATGGTATTGCTGGATTGAATAATTTTAAGTTCTTTGAGAAATCTCCAAACTGCTTTTCACAGTGGCCGAACTAATTTATATTCTCACCAACAGCGTATGTTTCCTTTTCTCCTCAGCCTCGTCAGCATTTATTATTTTTTGACTTTTTAATGACAGCAATTCTGACTGTTGTGAGATGGTATCTCATTGCGGTTTTGATTTGCACTTCTGTGATGATTAGTGATGTTGATTGTTTTTCATGTTTGTCGGCCACTTGTAGGTCTTCTTTTGAGAAGTATCTGTTGATGTCCTTTGCTTATTTTAAAATAGGGTTGTTTGTTGATTTGTTTACGTTTCTTATAGATTCTAGGTATTAGACTTTTGCCAGGTGCATAGTTTGTAAATATTTTCTCCCATTCTCTAGGTTGCCTGTTTACTCTGTTGACAGTTTCTTTTGCTGTGCGAAAGCAGTTTAGTTTAATTAGGTCCCACCTGTCAATTCTTGTTTTGTTGTGATTGCTTTTGAAGTCTTCATCATGAAATCTTTACCAAGGCCTATGTCCAGAATGGTATTTCCTAGGTTTTCTTTGAGGGTCTTTATTGTTTGATGTCTTACTTTGAAATCTTCAATCCATATTGAATTAACTCTTGTATATGGTGAAAGCCATGGGTCCAGTTTCGTTCTTCTGCTAGGGCTAGCTGGTAACCCCAGCATCATTTACTGAATAAAAAGTCTTTTCACCATTGCTTACTTTTGTTGGCTTTCTTGAAGATCAGATGGTTGTAGGTGTGTGGCTTTATTTCTGCGTTCTCTATTCTGTTCCATTGCTCTATGTGTCTGTTTTTGTACTGCTACCATGCTGTTTTGATTTGTAGGCTTATAATATAGTCTGACATTGGGTAATACGATGCCTCCAGCTTTATTCTTTTTGCTTAAGATTGCTTTGACTATTTGGGCTCTTTTTTGTTTCATACGAATTTTAGAATAGTTTCTTCTAATTCTGTGAAGAATGACATTGGTAGTTTGATAGGAAAAGTGTTGAATCTGTAGATTGTTTTGGGCAGTATGGCCATTTTAACGATACCGATTCTTCCAATCCATGAGCATAGACTGCTTTCTCACTTGTTTGTATCATTCATGACTTCTTTTTTTTTTATTTTGAGACGGAGTCTTGCTCTGTCTCCAGGCTGGAGTGCAGTGGCACAATCTCGGCTCACTGCAACCTCTGCCTCCTAGGTTGAAGAGATTCCCGAGTAGCTGGGACCACAGGCGCATGTGCCACCACGCCCGGCCAATTTTTGTATTTTTAGTAGAGACGGATTTCACCATGTTGGCTTGGATGGTCTCGATCTCTTGACCTCGTGATCCACCCGCCTCAGCCTCCCAAAGTGCTGGAATTACAGGCATGAGCCACTGCGCCCAGCCTATTCCCGACTTCTTTCAGCAGTGTTTGTCGTTCTCCTTGTGGAGCTCTTTTACCTCTTTGGTTAGATATATTCCTAGGTATTTTATTCTTCTTGCAGCTGTTACACATGTGATTGTATTCTTGATTTGGCTCTCAGCTTGAATGTTATTGGTGTGTAGAAATGCTACTGATTTTTGGACACTGATTCTGTAACCTGAAATGTTATTGAAGTTTTTTTTTAATTAGTTCTAGGAGCCTTTTGGTGGAGTCTTTAGGGTTTTCTAGGTATAGAATCAAATCATCAATGAAGAGATATAATTTGACTTCTTTTTTTCCTACCTGGATGCCTTTTATTTTTTTCTGTTGCCTGATTCTTATGGCTGGGACTTCCAGTACTATGTAGAATAGGAGGGGTGAGGGTAAGCATCTTTGTCTTACTCCTGTCCTTAGGGGGAATCCTTCCAGCTTTTGCCCATTCAGTGTGATGCTGGCTATGCGTTTGTCATAGTTGGCTCTTATGATTATTTTGAGGTATGTTCCTTCGATGCCTAGTTTGTTGAGGGTTTTTATCTTGAAGAGATGTTGGGTTTTATTAAAAGCTTTTTCTACATGTATTGAGATCACAATATGGTTTTTTTTTCATTCTGTTTATGTGATGATCACATATATTGATTTGCATATGTTGAACTAACTGCATTCTAGGAATAAAGCCCACTTAATTGTGGTGAATTGACTTTTTGATGTGCTGCTGGATTTGGTTTGCTAGTATTTTGTTAAGAATTTTTACATCTATGTTCATCAGGGATATTGGCCTGTAGTTTTTATTTTTCACTGTGTCTTCACCAGATTTTGGTATCATGTTGATGCTGGCTTTGTAGAATAAGTTAGAGAGGAGTCTCCTTGATTTTTTGGAATAGTGTCAGTAGAATTGCTACTAGGTAATATTTTATTTAAAATGAACGATGTATATTTCATAATATCAGTTCAACTTTTGAACCTTAATTTGACATTTGTGCACAGATGTTACCCAAGCAACTCTACCCATCACTTACCCACCTCTAGTCTCCCTACGATTTGCCAGTTATGACCATGCTAGGATGAAGCAGAAAACATCCCTGTGTGTTTGCATATTATTCTGCACTTAACAAGGTACTTTCACTACATTTAATCTTTTTTTTTTTTTTTTCATTTTGAGATGAAGTCTTGCTCTGTCACCCAGGCTGTAGTGCAGTGGTGCAATCCTGGCTGACTGCAACCTCTCTCTCCCGGGTTTAAGCCATTCTCCTGACTCAGCTTCTCAAGTAGATGGGACCACAGGCACGTGACACCATGCCTGGCTAATTTTTGTATTTTTTAATAGAGACAGGGTTTCACCATGTTGGCCAGGCTGGTCTTGAACTCCTGACCTCAGGGGATCCACCTGCCTCAGTCTCCCAAAGTGCTGAGATTACAGGCATAAGCCACCACTCCTGTAATTAATCTTCCCAACAAAACTATGCGGTTAGGTGTTGTTACAGCTGAGGGAAAGAAGGTTTGGAAGCCATTGTCCAACAGTTAAAACATGGCAGGGTCATCAGGTTGATAGATTCTTAATGCTGTGAACTTTCGACTAAGCCACATTGCCTCTCCCTAGGGGCACATAACACAGTCAACCTTCCAGTATCTGGGACAACTTAACCGTGCATATAACTATCTGAGGACCTGGGCCATGATCACTTCTCTGCTGGGCTGATAATTAAACAGCTGTTAATTAGCACTGACTGTGCTGGGGAGTGAGGGGCCAAGAGAAAGGGGAACAAAGGGGAGACCTGCCTCCAAAGAGGGTGACGGCTGTCTTTGCTTGAAGTGAGAGCAAGAAAAGGAGCATAAAACACGAAACTAATGTGTTGCTGAAAATACTGAAGTTTATTAATCTACGATGTCCTTGATTGTGTAAAATTACTTCCTGTGCCACTGAGAATTATTTACCACTGTGATGGATTGGATTGTGCTGCCTTGAAAGATATATTGAGGTGCTAACCTCCAGTACCTCAGAATGTGACCTTATTTGGAAATAGGGTCGCTGCAGGTGTAATTAGTTAAGATGAGGTCATACTGGATTAGGATGGGTCCCCAGTCCAATACAGGTGATGTCGTTACACTAAGAGGCCAAGAAACAAGGAGAATGCCACATGAAGACACACAGACACACAGGGTGAAGGCATATGGAGATGGAGGAAGCAGAGACTGGAGTTAAGTCACTACAAGCCAATGAGGTGTCCTCGCCCAGCAGAGGTCCCTAGCCTTGATTGCACAGTGCAATCACCTGGGAAGGTGGCAAAAGCCCTATGCTCAGGCCAAACCCCAGAGAAGGGAACTGAGAGTTGCTGGGGATGGGTGCTGGCCTCAGTGGTGTTTAAAACTTTGCAGGTAATTTCAGTGAGCAGCCAGTGTGCTGGGGGATGTATTAAAAATGTAGCAAAAGTACCCAAAGAGCATGAATCTTTTATTTATTAAAAAACTCTTAATTTGCATGGTAAGGTAACCTGCCTTTATTATGGGCTGAGGATTTTTTTTTTTTTCCTGATAGGGTCAAACACTTTACCTCTAACAGTCATGGATGGGCTTGAGGACATATCCATATGAGACACAGGATTAGGGCTGACCCCTTTGGCCCCTGGCCTGGTCATCCTTGTCATTGTTGTCTTCCTGGGGAGGGGAGAGGAGCTGAGGCATTTCTGGGGGTGTGCTCACAGAGCTGAGCAGCAGACAGGGATAGCGTAAGTTCTTCCTCTCACAAGGAATGTTAGAGGCAGAGCTGGGGACTTACATTTCAAGCTTTGGGAAGCTGGTAAGAATCGAAATGGATTGGGTTGCGTATCCTTCATGTCAGAGAGAGGAACATAGCTTAACTTATTTGTAGGCACACAGCTGCCTTCTGTGTGATACTGCGAAGGAGGCAGCATAGGACTGTGGATGAGAGCTTGGTCTTGGGGACAGGCAGACACGAGTTACAGGCCCTGCTGCACCTGTTGTTCTCTAGCTGTGGGAGCTCCAACAAGCTGTGGAGCCCATTTAAGGCTCAGTTTGCTGACATGTAAAATAAGGATAAGCCCTAGTGATGGCTGACACTTACTGAGGGCTGCGCTGGGCAGTGCCCTGAGTACTCATGTACCTTATCTCAGATACTTTTCCAGACAACCACATGAGGAGTTAGGAATGAAGGCATGAAGACACTAAGTGGCTGGTCAAGGGTTATATGGTTAGCCAAAGGCATGCCTGTTGTGGGCTGGACTTTGTTTCCTTTAAGTTCGAATGTTGAAGTCCTGACCCTCAGTACCTCAGAATGGGACTGTATTTGAAGACAGTGTCTTTAAAGAGGTCATTAGGTTAAAGTAAGGCCGTTAGGGTGGGGTCTCATCCAACATAACCGGTGTCATCATATTCAGGCACTGTTATCAACAGAGGGAATGGTGTGAGGACGCAGGGAAAAGATGGCCATCTACAAGCCAACGAAAAGCCTGGAACAGGTCCTTCCCTCACGGCCCTGATGAAACCAACTTTGATGACACACTTATCTCAGACTTTTACCTCCATACATTTCTGTCCTTTAAGCCTCTGGCTGTGGCCCCCCTGTACGACAGCCCTTGCAGACTGATCCGACACTCCAGAGTCTAGCTGCAGGGCCTGCATGCTTCTCCACTGTACTTTGCTGTCCACTCCCACCTGGACTTTGGTTGTGTTGAGGATCAAAAGTGATGGTGCCTGTCAGCAACTGGCCTACAGTGTAAACTCAAGACATGTCAGCAATTACACCTACAATTTTTGCTAATGTTTTTGTAAAGTAGAAAGGCGGTGTGTTCCAAAACATGCCAAGCCAGGCTTGTCTCACTAAGAAATGGCCCAGATGCCTGGACTTTATTCTTCTTGCTCCTAGCTAACTGAAGACAAAGCAAATCAAACGTGGGAAGAGAAGCCAGTTGGAGTCCATTCCTATGTGTGTCCTTAATGCAGCACAAGTCCCTGTCTGCACGAGGGGCACGTCTCCACATCTTTTTGTTAGACTTTACCTCCCTCCCTCCCTTTCTTCCTTCCCTCCTTCCTTCTTCCCCCCTCTGTTTCTTCTTTCTTCTTTCCTCCCTCCCTCCCTCTC
>PVKP010032531.1:0-26214 GCA_004027715.1 Plecturocebus donacophilus | reverse complement strand
CACGGGCCAAAAGAGTCGCGCTGGCAACCTGCGTGGCTCCCTCGCCGGGAATCTCCCAGTCCGTGGGCTTCAAATATTCGTCTGCAACTGCGGCGTCCACTCGCTCTCTGCGCCCTCACCGCGAGCCACAATCCCGAGCTGCTGCTACGCGGCCATTTTGGATCTCTCTCCGCCCGGTGATGAAGTTTTTCTGTTTCTTAGTTTTCCTTTGGCGGACGCCCATTCCCCACAGAGCCAGACCTTCCCGGGTTCGCTGCGCCCGCTGTGAAACTCTCCGTCCTCAGCGCTTCCAATTGCTGTTTTCCTTGTGGGGATGGGACCAGCCGAGCCCGCCCCCGTCCGTCCCGCACACTCTGCACCGGGAAGCGCCGTGCCGGGTGCCGGCAAAAGAGCCTCGCCGGCCAAAAGAGTCGCGCCGGCGACCCGCGTGGCTTCTCCGCCGGGAATCTCCCAGTCTGTGGGCAACAAAAACTCGTCGGAAAGTGTGGCGTCCACTCGTTCTCTGCGTTTTCACTGGGAGCTACATTCCTGAGCTGTTGCTACGCGGCCATCTTGGATCTCTCCCCTGTTTTGTTTTTTTTTTATTTAAGAGATGGGGTTTCACCAAGTTGGCCAGGATGGTCTCGATCTCTTGACCTCGTGATCCGCCCACCTCGGCCTCCCAAAGTGCTGGGATTACAGGTGTGAGCCACCATGCCCGGCCCTCACTCAACAGTTATCGCCATTTTAAAGCCTAAAGCCACTCCTCACCATTTTCTCTTCAAAGCTTATGAAACTTAGTTTTACTTTTACTGCATTTTTCAAAGTTTCAGTTTCCAGTGATTTGGTTGGTGCCTCTCCAGACCATCTGCAGAGCCCTCTTTCTCTAGAGTAGCACTATCCAGTAGAACTTTCTGCAATGATGGGAACCTCTATCTATGCTTTCCCATTCCAGGGGTTAGGGGATGTTCCCATTATTGGGATGCATGTGAGCCTCCTGTCATTTTTAGCATGGGCACCTTCTCAGGGTATCCCGAGAGCAGCTCCGATTCTGGCTATGCTACCCTCTGGTTGGCTGCAATGGTCCGGCTGGACGTACTGTCGTGCTCTCTTTCTCTTCTCAGCCACTAGCAGCCACAGGTGACTGCTGAGCACTTGAAATGTCATTTGTGTGACCAAGGAACTGAATTTAAACTTTTATTTACATTTAATTAATTTAAATTAAAAATAGTCACATGGAGCTAGGAGCTAACTCCCCCAATGACATGCAGCTCACACATGTTCTGATCTTGTTTCTAGCCTCCCAAGGAATATCCTTACTTTTCTAAGACCTGCTGACTTTTGTTCAGTTTGTGGCCCACTAAGACCCTTTATGTTATGTAACCTCTTCATGGTTTCCAGCTTCTATGTGAGGGTTTTGATGTGTTCTCATGGCTTCCAGTCTGTATTTGTCACTACTGAAATCCTGATTTTATTCCTGTTTTCCATATTGTTTGGAATAGTTTGGCTTTGACCAAAATGGATGATCATACCATAGAGTGAGCTGGTGGAGAATTACATAAGAATTTCCCCAAACAAGCAAAATGAGAGATAAATGAAGAGGAATTATGGCTTTCCCAACTAATTCATCATTTGTTATCTTTTTTTTTTTTTGAGACAGGGTTTCACCCATTACCTAGGCTGGAATGCAATGGCACGATCTGAGCTCACTGCAACCTCCACCTCCCAGGCTTAAGCAATCCTCCCATCTTAGCCTCCTGAGTAGCTGGGACTACAGATGTGTGCTACCACACCTGGCTAATTATTTTGATATTTTTTGTAGGGACGGGGTTTCACCATGTTGCCCAGGCTGGTCTTGACCTCCTGGCTCAAGTGATCCTCCTGCCTTGGTCTCCCAAAGTGCTAAGATTATAGGCATAAGCCACCACACCCAGCTTGATTCATAATTTCTATTGCATCAGGGGCTACCACTGCTGTAAAAGTGGGGACACGATAACATTGATTAGACTTCTACATGCCCTTATTTCTTCCCCCACTGCTTTCTCCTGAAAATCTACTTCCCTAATTATCCTGCTTTTATATGTATTATCTTTCTCTAGTGTTTGGAAATATTATCTCAAACTGACCTTTCTAATTCTCAGAGGAGATGATAAAAGTTCGACAAAAATATTCATGAAATAGAAGTAGCTCAAAAGGTCTAATAATGAATACATTTGCCACCATGACTTTGCCCTTTTATAGTCTCATTGGCCTGTGCTTTTGACTTTGCTTTATACAAGAGAAGAGTGGGATGCAGTTTTTAATATAAGATATGAGTTCTAAGACCCAAGAGATCAGAAAGTATATCTTTAATTTGATTAATACAACATATCCTTTTAGCAGTTTTACTGCTCAAAGTTAGTAAAATGTGAAAACCTACTGAAAGTTGATTTTTGAGACACCAACAAAAGACAATTGGTTATTTGCAGTCATTCTCTGGCCCCACTGAATTATGTTTGTCTTGTGTTCAGTCACTGCCCCAATCAGTGAACAATGCTCCTGAGCAGCCCCAAGAATCCCAGTCCCTCCACCCTCTTGCACAGATCCAGCGACTGTGTCATTTCAAGAAGATTTGCACAGAATTGACCTTACAAGTGAATGTTTAATTTTAAAAGCTGTACTTTTTTTCCCCCTATTTCCATTTTGGTAAGCAGACCAGATGCTTTGCCAAATTTACCCTCAGCTAATTGCATAATTCAATGTCCTGAAATGTGCCCTTGTTTGCTTTAAACCTGCTGATTTGCAAAAGAAATTGTTCCAGGAATGTGGGTCAGAGTGGACGCTCCTGTAGAAGCTGAATTGACCAGGAAAGAGTGGTTCAAGCCTGGCTGGGGTGCTGCATGCCTGTAAATCTGCAGGAATGGGGGACCCTCCAGGGCAGGATTTTCACTCTAATGATGAGGCTGCTGGAGGTGAGGGAGAACTGGGGTCTGAAGATGTGGACAGAAATCAGTTTGGCTCTGATCCACTGTGGAATTCCCCTCAAGCTTTATATCTTGAGCAGGCTTTGGGTCAAGACTGAAATAGAATGCTAATGCACAGCCAGAGGAAAATAATTTTAAAATCTGGCATTTGCTCTGCTCTGTTCCTGGAGGCCCTCTGATGAGATATATGTGAAGTATGAGTGATCTTCCAGCAAGAACAGAATAAGAATGAAGTTTCTCAGTTACTCTTCCCTATTTGTGAATCTGGAACCTGACTCACAGAGGTGTTCCTGGGGACTTGGCCCCAGGGGATTTGGTAGACTCTTGGCCAGCTCCAACTCCTGCTAACAGGGAAATGAGTTTGGAGGAGACTGAAAAGAGTAGAAGGGAACCAAAAGAGACAAAGTGGATGCTGTTCCAGTGGAAGGGGCAGGATGCGAGGATCATCTGCCTACTTCGGTAACAGTGGGGGTGTTCCGATTGAACATATGGGACAGATATGAGCTTCCTGTCATTTCTAGCATGGGCCTTTACTCAGGTATCCCAGGGGCAGCTCCAGTCACAGCGACACCACTCTCGGGTTGGCGGCCATGCTCCTGCCGGACCTGCTGCCTTTCTCTTGTTGGATGTGCTTTGCTGACCTACAAGGCAGACACTGGGGATGAAGGCATCTGGGTTCCCGAGAGGCCGGCACGTCTGCCGGGGACTCTTGGCCAGCAAGAGGGTCCTAAGCTGAATAGGGGAGTGCGCGGAAGAAAAGGTAGACAGAAAGCGGGGTCTGGAGGGCTGAATAAGCAATACTTGAACAGCAATGCTTAAACAGCAACTTTATTTTGCACATGGTTAGTATATATACTTTTTGCCTATAGTAATTACAGAAACAAATACCATTGTCTTATACATGAAAGGGAACAGAAAGTTCTCGGGATACAAACTCAGGTAGCAGATAAGAAAAATGGCAAAACCAGAAACACAATCAGGTACCCTAATTGTGCATGTCTGTCTTTAGACATGCAGATTGTTGTCATTATCCGGGAGGGGAGACCTATAGTTAAAATGTTAATGATCCTATACAAGGCACCAGAGAGGCAGTAAACCTACTATCTTAGTAAACGGTAGTCACAAGAACAAGCATAGGACCTCACAATAGTGGGTAAACAAAGTCATAAAAAACAGGAGCAGAAAATAGCTTTTTAACACAATCAAACACCTCTTTCTTAGCAAAACAGAGAACAGACACAGTGTCTCCTCAGACCACATAGGCATCACATCATTGTCTTAGTAAAGTTATTTTCATATATCCTTTGATTGCAGTTCCGGCTTTCCCATAGCTCGACTGCCTCCAACGGGAAACTGTGTCTGGGCTCAAGCTCACCGTATGGCGAGGTCCAATTCCGAGGGACCTCACTAGGGAACGAACCCCACAAAGGCAGGGATGTGGGGTAGCGAACTGCTCACTGTATTTCACTCAGCTCTAAGAATCCATCCAGAACTTGTTTCTGGATGGAAGTTCAATCATCTTAATAATTGTGTTAGTTTCCAGTGGCTATGTAACAAATTATCACAAACTTACTGGCTTAAAAGCATGCAAATTTATTATCTTATGGTCCTGGAGGTCAGAAGAACAAAATGGATCTCACTGATCTAAAATCAAGGTGTCAGCAGGGCTGTGTACCTTTCCGGAAGCTCAAGGAGAATCCATTTTCTTACCTTTTGCCACCACATTCCTTGTTTCATGGCCTGTTCCTTCAAAGTCAGTCATAGCTGCTCACATCACATCATTCTGACATTCACTCTTCTGCCTCCCTCTTCCTCATTTCAGTTCTCTTGTGATTGCATCAGATAATCCAAAACATTCTCCTTATTTTAAAGTCAGCTCAGTTCCATCTGCAAACTGGATTCCCTTTTGCATGTAACCTAACATTTCATAGTTTCTAAGGATTAGGATGTGGACATAGCTGGGGGATCATTATTCTGCCCACCATGATAATAAGCCCTCACTTTCTTCAAAGCTCTTTTAAAGACCTCATTTGACCCTAAAAATGCCTGTGACACAGGTGAATAGGTGGGATTATCCCCTTTAATGGATAAGAAAGCTAAAGTATGAGTCAAAAAAATAAAAAAAATAAAATTGCATGGGTCCCACCCCAAGTTTACTTTGTTTTTTTGTTTGTTTGTTTGTTTGAGATGGAGTCTTGCTCTGTTGCCTAGGCTGGAGTACAGTGGTGTGATCTCAGCTCACTGCAATCCTCACCTCCTGGGTTTGAGCAATTCTCCTGCCTTAGCCTCTGAGTAGCTGGGATTACAGGTACATGCCACCATGCCTAGCTCATTTTTGTATTTTTAGTAGAGACTGGGGTTTTACCATGTTGGTCAGGCTGGTCTTGAACTCCTGACCTGAGGTGATCCACCTGTCTCAGCCTCCCAAAGTGCTGGGATTACAGGTGTGAGCCACCATGCCCAGCCCAAGTTTACTTTGAAATAGAGGGTGGAACATAGTTAAGCTATGGGCCAGGGTGTTTAGTTTATTTTGTGGTTATTGCTCTAGATGACAATGCCTGTCAAAGAGGAGGGATGTGGGAAAGTATGGCCTTGTATGACCAGCTGTCAGACCTGGATTCAGATTTTTTGTTCACACAAACTTGATCTGACCATGTCCTTTTCTCTTCTTGAGTCTGTGAGTCCCTGTTTTTGCCTTCCCGGGTGGCTTCGAAAGTGATCAATATCACAGTTTTAACACAGATAGCTACTGTAGATAGGTATGACCCAAACACAAAGTTACTTATGTTTATTAAAATGAATGTCATAGAAAGATGCTGAATGGAGAATAAAAACCATGGCCCTGATATTGACATTGCTGAATTTTCTATGAAGGAGGAATGACAATTTGTAACAAGCAGGTAATATATGGACAAATTTGTTTTAAAATATGGATGAATTAAAAAAAAAAAACTTAGAGAACCTATGATACTTAGGACAATCCTAAAAGCAACTAGTAAAGAGAAATTCTGACAGCTGTTATGACTGCCATTCAAACATACATGGCCCAACTGTGTGGTTCTCCCAATAAGCTTAATTCCCTCTGCAGCTTGACTAGGAAGCTCAGGACTTGGATCTTGAATCTACTGAAATAAAGGAATAAAGAAACAAAAATCTCCAACCTACAAAGAGGGTAGATTTAAAAGGTTTACACTGAGCTGCTGTTTGCTAACACTTCCTGTTTTATTCTATTTTATTTTGGAGTGTAATTAGCACAACTTCTCTGCTCAGGAGTCATTTTTTAAAACAATAAAACAAGACACACACACATCCAGGAACACCCTATTAGGGGGGTACTTGATTGACTTTTAGTCAATAATACAGGGATGTAGACTTTTAAGCCAGGAATTTAACTTGAAAACAAAAGTGCCTTCCATGGACACCCTTACCAGGTGACTCAAGGTTAGCAGCACACACCACATATATCCCCTGAGGTCTGAAAATGGTAAATGTACCCTGGAGTGGCCCAGCATCTCAGAAAGCAATTATAATAAAACATTCCTAGGGCGGGTTTTCCCCAAGGATGAGTAATGCCTTTGACTCTTCATCTTCTAACTCCAAAGTACTGCTGTCTCAAATAGTTCAAATGACAAGGGAAGGAATGTTTTCGTTGGAGAGTCCCAACTCTGTTTCCAGCACATTTTTCCATTTGCCTGACTGCTCTTGGCCCTGAATGGGTTGAAGGTGGAGTTTTCTCTACTGAAATCATAAAAATCTCTTTATTGGCATGTGTGCATTCAGAGCTGCTCTTGGTATTGCTCATGTTATTAGCTGCAGCTGGGTTTGCTGTGAGCAAATTGTTTATGTCTTTGGTGAGGATCACATGTTGACTCATGACTGCCTGTATCCTGCGATTGGAGTGGGCATTTTAGTGAGGAGCTTAATTTTTCTTGTATCTTTGTTGTGTCTTTTTCACTCTTCAATCCATATGCTTATTTGGGCTTGCTTGCAAAAGGAAGAAATATTTGGTTCATTCCATTTTATGCAATAAAGGCAAGAGCTTACTGGGGGCTTGGGAGGTGTTTTTATGACATAGGGGGCTGTTTTCATGACCTAGCAGACTGAAGTTTTCTGAAGAAATTTGGCAAGCCTTAGGTGTTACTAAAATTTTGTGAGATAAGGAGTGTACTTGTGGCCCAATTTAAACTCTATTAAAAAATTTTTAAATATCAAAAAATAAAACAAAAACCTTGCGTCGAAGTGTTATTAGCCAAGCTGTACATTGAGCTCCACAGTCTTTACATATATTAAATCAGGAATCAGTCAGCTGGGCATGGTGGCTCAGGCCACCCACCTTTGGGAGGCCAAGGTGGGTGGATCACTTGAGGCCAGGAGTTTAAGACCAGCCTAGCCAACATAGTGAAATCCTGTCTCTAGTAAAAATGTAAAAAATTAGCTGGGTGTGGTAGCATTTGCCTGTAATCTCAGCTACTCAGGAGGCTGAGGCACAAGAATTACTTGAACATGGGAGGCAGAGGTCACAGTGAGCTGAGATTGCGCCACTGCAGTCTAGTGAGACTCTGTGTCAAAAGAAAGAAAAGTAATCAGTGAGTTCCTTATTACTTCTGTAGGACCAAAAACTGATTTCAGCAAATTAGTCTGATGTGTGTGTGTATATATATATATATATATTTTTTTTTTTTGGCAGAGTCTCACTTTGTCACCCAGGCTGGAATGCAGTGGCACAGTCATGGCTCACTGGAGCCTCAACCACCCAGACTCAAGAGATCCTCACACCTAAACCTCCAGAAGAGCTGAAACTACTGGCATGTGCCACCTTTTATAGACACAGGGTCTCACTATGTTGCCCAGGCTGATCTCTAACTCCTGAACTCAGGAGATCCTTTCAGTTTGGCCTCCCAAAGTGCTGGGATTATAGGCATGAGCAACAAGTCTGATATATTTTAAAGCCTTATAATAAATATTGAAGTATAAACACTGAGGAAGTCTTGGTAATTTCTCATATTTTAAAGCTTACAATTTTAAAACATTTTGGATCATAGATTCAGAGGGTTATAAAGGAGTCAAGAAGTTATGAGTTTGTGGCAATGGTTTTCTTATTTTCCAATTTTAATAAACAGAGAAACAAAAAAGTGTGTAGGTACCTTAACTGGTATAGAGTAAGCAGAGACTCAAATGGCATGGTGGCTCATGCCTGCAATCCCAGCACTTTGGGAGGCCAAGGCAGGCAGATCATCTGAGTAGTTTGAGACCAGCCTGACCAACATAGGTGAGACCCTGTCTCTACTAAAAATGCAAAAATATTAGCTGGTGGTGTGTGCCTGTAATCCCAGCTACTCAGGAGGCTGAGGTAGGAGAATTGCTTGAACCCAGGAGGCAGAGGTTGCAGTGAGCTGAGATGGTGGCACTGCACTGCAGCCTGGGCAACAGAGTGAGACTCCATCTCAAAAAACAAACAAACAAAAGCCTCTTGAGTGCAGGAACAGTATCTTACTCATCATAGAATCCCCTGTGCCTGCCATGCAATAGAACCTCAATTAGCTGGGCATGCTGGAGTGTGCTTGCAGTCCCAGACACTTGGGAGGCTGAGGCTGGAGGATTGCTTGAGCCCAGGGGTTCTGGGCTATAGTGCACTATGCCAATCAGGTGTCCACATTAAGTTTGGCATCAATATGGTGACCTTCTGGAGCGGGAGACCACCAGGTTGCCTAAGGAAATGTAAATCAGCCCAGGTTGGAAATGGAGCATGTCAAAAACTCCCATGCTGATCAGCAGTGGGATCACTGTGTACTCCAGCCTGGGCAACACAGCAAGACCCTGTCTCTATTTAAAAAAAAAAAAAAAAAAAAAAACCCTCAATTAATTTGTAGAACTGAGCTCTGTAGGAAAGTTTTGGAATTAGACATGCCTCAATCTGAGTCCCCTTTCTGCCAATTACCAGCTAGATGATCTTGGTTAACTTATTAGAATATTCCATTTTTCTCATTTTAAAAATGGGAAATGGTATTGTAATTACAATGTTAATATAATATACAAGTATTATAATACCTTAGAGTAGTAAATAAGATAGCACATAAAAGCATGTAGCATTTCACAAGGACCTACTTCAGCAAATGGCAGTCTTTTAAATTAGTCTGCCAAAGGGTTTTCCCATTTAAAAAATTTTATCAAATATACATCTCTTTAACTGCCAGTCAGCTTAGATCAACATGATATGACTGAAGATAATGCTTGGAGTTAGGGAAATTCCAACCAAAGGCAAAGAAACCCTCAGACTTTAGTTTTCTTGCTGGGCCTTTCCATAGGTAAACATATTATTAGATTTTTTGAAAACAATGACGAGTGTGGTGGCTCACACCTGTAATCCCAGCACTTTGGGAGGCCAAGGCAGGCATATCATGAGGTCAAAGGATTGAGACCATCCTGGCCAACATGTTGAAACCCTGTATCTACTAAAAATACAAAAATTAGCTGGGCATGGTGGCATGCACCTGTAGTCTCAGCTACTTGGGAGGCTGAGGCAGAAGAATTGCTTGAACCTGGGAGGTGGAGGTTGCAGTGAGCTGAGATCGTGCCATTGCATTCCAGCCTGGTGACAGAGTGAGACTCCATCTCAAAAACAAACAAAAAAACAATGAGAGTAGTTTTTGGACCCTTTTTGGCCACTTTCCTTGGCCCCTGAAGTAT
Source organism: Plecturocebus donacophilus (assembly GCA_004027715.1). Taxonomy (NCBI): domain Eukaryota; kingdom Metazoa; phylum Chordata; class Mammalia; order Primates; family Pitheciidae; genus Plecturocebus; species Plecturocebus donacophilus. Next base: position 16,585 of record PVKP010032531.1, on the reverse strand, counting down.
GAGGGTCCAAGGCTGAGCAATGTTTCTGCTTTGGCTTCTAGATTGAACAGGTCTAAATCAACCTAAATATATCTTTAGAGCATGTATTTAGAGAGAGGGAGCACTTCAGAGTAAAAAAGCATGATCTTTGGAGCCAGACAAGGTTAGGTCTAAATCTTGTCTTCTGGTTAGTTGCTGTGTGACCCTGAGCAAGTTCCTTTTCTGGAGTTTTAGCTTCTGTAAAATGGGAATAAGATCTGCCTTACAGAGTTGTCATGAAAATTGAATGGGATATTGATAAAGTCCCAGCACACCACCTGGCACATAGCAGGCATTTAATTAAATGGTAGCTGTTACTTGCATGAATTTTAAGGATCCAGCAAAATTTGAACATGCATCTTAATATAAAAGCGGTTATTGGTTTTAAGATTAGGATTCTTTTTCATGCCACGAAGATTCAAATATGAGTAAATGTGGCATTTCTATTGTGTAGAAAGTTTATGAAACAAACTACTGTGTATTAAGAACAGGAGGCAGGAGCTCTGAGTTCTAACAGCTTGCTTACTCCTTCATCTGTGCAAATTCAGTCAACATTACTACGTGCATAAGCACTGTCATATGCACTGGTGATACCATGAATAAGAGTGGTCCCTGTCCTCAAGATGCTCAGTGATTGTAGGAGGAACAAGTATTCAGATTTCCATAGAAGATATGATAGTTGAGCCAGGCATTAAAAAATAAGTGGAGTTTCACCACATGGCTAAGATTACTTAAGGCAGACAGAGCAGTCTGAAGGGAAGGTCTGCAGGCAAAACCCAGAATGGCGCACTGGAAGAACTGTAGCTTGAAGGAGTGGGGAACAGCAAGATGAGGTCAGGCAGGTGGAAGGAGGTCTTGTATGCCAGGCTAGGGAGTTTGGGTGTTATTCTGCAGGAAATGAGAGTCCTTTTTTGTTTGTTTGTTTTCTTTTTGATACAGGCTCTTACTCTTGCAGACTGCAGTGCAGTGGTGTGATCACAACTCTGTGCAGTATCAACCACCAGGCTCAAGCAATCCTTCTATCTCAGCCTCCTGAGTGGCTGGGACTACAGGCACATACCATGCCTAGCTACTTTTTCTACTTTTTTGTAGAGACAGGGTGTTACTATGTTGCCCAGACTGGTCTCAAACTTCTGGGCTCAAACAGTCCTCCTGCCTTGGCCTTGCAAAGTGCTAAGATTACAGGCATGAGCCACCATGCCCAGCCTGGAAATGAGAGCCTTGACAAATTTTCAGGAGAGCAGCATCATGATTATATTTGGTTTCAGATTTCTTGATAAATACAATCATAGGGCTGCTATGGTAAAGTTGAGGAGACATTACTACCACAACATGAAAGAGTATAGTCAGATTGCTACCCTCCATGATCTGGTCATTATATTTCTATTAACATATGTTTATCATCTCCTAAGACCACCCAGATGTTTTTCCTTGAAAAATAGCACAGAAATTATGTACTAGTGAACTGACTTTTTCAAAAGTACGTATTGAAGGAGGCTGTCTGTGTGTGTAAAATGTATTTGGGTCTAGCATTTTAGCCTGTTAGGAGATTCTTTTGAAATGTGACTGTATCATCTATCAAATTAGCTCTCCCTCTCAGCTATCATTTTCAAATGTGGCAACAATGACTTATAATGCTGTTTAAATATAGATAGACCATTCATCGCTTACAGCATAAAGTTCAAACTCTTTATAATAATCTATTATTTAAAAGACTGATAACTTCCTGACTCCAGTCTTTTCAGCTCATCTCAACTCCTTCTCTCCTATATACCTTATATTTTAATGACACATAACTACTTTTGGTTCTGTTCAGGCCTTATATTTTCAAATGTTTATACCTTTGCCCATGCTGTTCCATCTGTTGAAAGCCTATCCTACCCTCTAGGCAGGATTCATCACCTAGTTTCATCTTTTACGTAGCTGTATTACAATATTATCATAAGGAATTGTGGTTACCTTAAATTTGTCTCCTCTGCTAGATGGCTGGAAGGGCAAGGACTTAATCTTATTTATCTTTTTCATCCTGGGGTGTCAAAGCATAGTGGATGACATATTGTAGCTAACTAAATTGTTTACTTTGCAGAACAAAAAAATCATAGTGTACTAAAACTACAGAGCATGTCTTTTGCTGCTCTGCTTTGTAAAGTACTGACCAATAGTTAAATCTCCAGCCTTCTTTAGCAAGGCCTTATTCACCATAGGGAGCAACAGTTTTTAGGATAGCAAAAATTTTGATTCTTAATAAGCTCTCATTCTTCTTAGGAAAACTATTAAAGCAAAGTCCTAAAACTTCTACTTTCTCTAATGGTCATTTTAGTATTTTTAGGTATTAATGAATCAAGCATTTAAAAATAATTTTTAAATGTGCATATAACTTTAATATCAAATATTCTTCTCTTTTATGCTCTAATATTGAGCAGTGTCTCTAATGTGTTTTGAATTAGAATATAAATAACTCAAGATCAGGAGCTAAAAACCTTTAAAAATGAATCAATAATACCACTTTTCTACCAGCCAAATATAGTGCTATTAGAGTTCTGAAAAATTAAAGACAAAGTCATCCTTCATTGATTATTGTTTTTAAAAGTCTACATTTTTAATGTAGCTGAGTGCCAAACACTTAGGGCTGTGGAACAATATATACATTGTGATTGTACACCTTACTAGATTAAAAAGCTCTTTTCAGACAAGGATGTTCAGCTGTAGAATATGTTTAGATAAAGCGTGTTGATAAGATAAATTTCCAAATGTCTTTGGCTTTTCATAGAATATATGCTCTATGCTGTCCTGTGATTTGTATCTTGTTTTCAGGAGTTCCAGCCTTTCTTGACTTTGGTTAAGATGATTACACACTGATGCCTAGCCTCACTTTCAGAAAAATGTAAATCTGTCAGAATACATTTAAATGTTGAGGTTAAACTTATATTTAAACACAGTTTTCTAGGGACCGAATATTTTTAAGTGCTTAAACACTGGGGAAAAGAGATTTTTAGAATGATTCTTAGAATGGCCTCGTAACTATTTAGTTTTGTTTTTTCTTTTTAAAACCCCCAAATTAACAGTCTCTTAAAACTAGAATAAAGACATATACCATAACAAGTTAGTGTTAATTACACTTACAAAATACAGCAGTTAAGTCTTCTGATAAATCTTTTCTATGACCAAAATCTAACATATTACATGCTAACCAATTTACACGGTAAACTCTTGTTTGCCGCTTTGTTTTCTGCCTCCATGCCTATTTTGCTATGCAAAAGCTTTATGTCAATTTACTTTTTGAGCCGTTTAAGACCCAACCAAATTATTCCTTCAGCACATTTTAAACAATCCCTTAAAGACCTCTTTTTCTTGGCTATGTTTCCAATCTTGGCTTATCACTATAATATTTCATGCTCCATGCTTCTGAAAAAATTCAATATTCAAGAACAAAGTAATCCAGAGCTTTACTTCATTTCAGTCTTTTTATGTCCTAGGGCTGTCCCAACTCAATGACCCAGTTTTTATTGTGTCACATCTCACTGTCTGTTGCTGACTGTGACCAGCTTGCCTAATCCTTTTCCTGTCCCTTATCAGTTTTCCCTTAATTCAAAAATCTTTTATATTTTTATTTTTTGCAGTTCTCCTTTCATAGCTTTCAGATTTCTTTTTTTTTATTTCTCACAAGACTCAGTGTTCCTGTGGTAGCTACTCAGAAATACAAAGACAAATGGGTAACTAAAGTCCACAAATCTGTCCTTGTCAGAATTTTCATTGTACTATTTTTAGAATTGTACGCAGTGAATGGTAGAAAGTGGATATGATTTGGTATTATGGCTTTAAAAACGTTCATGCTCTATGACCCAGCAATTTCACTTCCAAAAATCTGGCTTATTAATTAAAAGGAATCATCTAAGATATGGAAAAAGCTATATGCATGAGATGTTCATTACAATGTTATATATAAAAGAAAAAGGAAATAACAGAAATATCTAATGATAGGAGAGAAGTTAAATAAATTACGGCCCATCTACTTGGTGAAATAACACACAATCATTTAAGATGATGATTTTGTAACTATGTAGAAACAGGCAAATACTTCTAATGTTTTCAGAAAAGCAGGCTGCACAATTATAAGTGCCTATGATCACAATTGTTTCTTTTAAAAAACTATTTGCAAAGTAAAAATGTCAAAAAAACATGACATTTGCTAATAGTGTTATTTTAAGGTGGTAGAATTATAGACAATTTTTCTTTACTCTCAGAATCTCAGGATGCTATTCCTTTTGAGTTTTTAAAAACTATAAACGTAATTCAAGTAAAGAATCATTAAGTAGGTTATGTCAAATAAAACTTAGATTATTTCAGATAGATCTCTATTTAAGTCTAATAATAATCTAATGGCTGGGTGTGGTGGTTCACGCCTGTAATCCCAGCACCTTCAGAGGCTGAGGCAGGAGGATCACTTGAGGCCAGGAGTTCAAGACCAGCCTAGGCAACATAGTGAGACCTCAGCTCTACAAATTTTTTTTTTAATTAGCCAGGCATGGTGGCACGTGCCTGTAGTCCTAGCTACTTGGACGGCTGAGGTGCGATCACTTGTGCCCAGGAGTTGGAGGCTGCAGTGAACTATGATTGTGGCACTACACTCCAGCCTGGGTGACAGAGCAAGACTCTGTCTCTAAAAAACAATTAAAAAATAATAATAACTGTGGGTGTGGGGGAGATAAGAAAGGCAGTGAATATATCATTTTGTTAACCATTATAGGTAATCTCTGAAAAGACAAATTAGAAAAGAAAACTCTCCTAATATCTGTTTTAAAATACGAAATTATCTTTAAAACACTATAGTAGGTTCTATTCAAGTTTACTTTATTGCCACTGACTTTATCCAGGCCAGTTTGTTCACTCCTAAGTTACTTAATCGCATTCCTCTTGGTATCTCTGCCTCTGGTCCAACCCTTTCAATCCATTTTTCACATTGTCTTCAAAGAAGTCTTTCTGAAACCTAATTCTGTTTGTGATACTCCACTGTTTAAACTATTCAGGGAGTCAGAATATGTTCAAAGCTGTAGCCAGGCTTGCTAGCACCTTCCAAGCTTCTCTGCCTTATTCTGCACCATTTCTTCTCATGCGCACTTTCCACTAGCCTCAACAAACCAGTTGTAGTAGTTGAAACAGAACTCACAGTCACTACTTTTTGTTTCTTAACACTGAATTTAATACCCACTCATTCTTCAAATCTCAAGTGTCACTTTCTTTGGGAAGGCTTTCCAGATTCTGTCATTTAGAGGTCTCTTCTCTGTAATCCTACAGGGCCCCATCACACTGTGCTATCGCTTATAGCTTATCTGCCTTTTCTACCAGATTTGTTTATCTGCCTTTTCTACCAGACAGTGAACTTCTTGTTTGCACAGGCAAGTGGGATTGAGTGTGTATTCATTTAACCTGAATACCATCTACCCCCCTCAGACAATGTGGAGCACAGTGAATGCTAAATGGTGTTGATGTAGGGCTAATGTGCTTAATCCTGGGATACTAAGTGCTAGGAACACAGACGGAAGATGCACTGGAAGCCAAGGGCCTGTTACTTTTCAGGTACTTAGTAGGCAGAAATTCATTCAGTGCACTTCCCTAAGTTACACTTTTTTACTTTGTCTTAAGGTTGTACAAATGTTTTACCTCCCACATCATATCCCTGAGAACCAGGAGCATGTCTTGTCTATGAACCTTTGACTATTTCTTACATATACTAGTCATTCAAGTGTATGTTAAATTAACAAGTTTCAATGTTTTAAAATAATTTTGATTTAGGCCTGGCATGGTGGCTCATGCCTATATGTAATCCCAGCACTTTGGGAGGCTGAGGCGGGCGGATCACTTGAGGTCAGGAATTCAAAACCAGCCTGGCCAACAGGGTGAAACCCTGTCTCTATTAAAAATACAAAAAAAAAAATCAGCCAGGCATGGTGGCAGGTACCTGTAATCCCAGCTACTCGGGAGCCTGAGGCAGGAGAATCACTTGAACCCGAGAGGCAGAGGTTGTAGTAAGCTGAGATTGCGTCACTGCACTCCAGCCTGGGCAAAACTCTGTCTCAAAAAGAAAATAAAAAAGAAATAAAAATAATAATAATTTTGATTTACAGAAATTTATGCCTATTTTGTCTCTGATGAGAAAAAGCCTCTGGAAGAAAAAATATGTAAAGGACAAAACATTTGTGAAGTTCAACATTTTAATTAAAAATTTTCAGAACAGTGTTGTAAATCCTTAGAGAGAAGGATATACTATAAATTAAGGATGGATAAACATATTCAAATAAAATTAAAATAAAGACTGCCTAACTCCCAAATGTGCCGACATGTAAATATCATCTCTACCCTGATTTTCATATACTTATATAGGAAACCAGGTATATTCCAATGGAAAATATTTGTTCAGCCTAACACAAAAAAATCATGGTTTTATTGTTCACATGAAAAACAAACAAATAATTTGGTCATGGTCTCAATTTTCTATCTTTTTTTTCCCCCACTGTTACTATATCTGCATTTTAAGCAATATGTTTATTACAGCAAAATTACGTGAAAATTTTGATAATTTTCTCAAATTTTTTAGTTAAAAATTTTTTTATGATTATGACTGACATTTTGTTATTAATCTCTTAATCTTAAAGTTTAAATGTGCCAGAAGTTCTGCTATTTAAAATAAAACTCTGGAAACAATCTTGAAATAGAAAAGTCTCCATCATGCCCTAATTTATCTGCTTTGTAGATTTAATTTTATATTTTCTTATAGAATCATCTACCTAGTCCCATCTAGGAAACAAATGCAAACAAATATGTTTTAGAAAACTATTCAAACAGAATTCTATTTTAAATTCTGAATTATTAAGGGCATAACTAGTGACTACTTTGGTATGAGAAAGATTAATCAGCCACTGCATGGAAGGAGAAATATTTGGCTGAACTTTATATATAATCCTAAAGAGCAGAAATAATAAAATTAGCATAGTTCAGTCAGGAAAAATCAAGAATGAGTGGGAAGTGAAGACATTTTTTGAAGTTCAGCAAAACAATAATGAATAAAGCAAAACCTGGAAATCCTAAGATAAGCATGAATTATAAAAAAAGAAAATTGAAAAAAGCAGTTTTTAATGTAGCTACAACTGTCCCTCAGTAAAATACATTACTTATAAAGGCCCATTTCCCTATAGAAAAAAATAAAACCTGTAATGAAAATATCATATCCTTTAAGACAATCCAACAGTCACTTAAATATAATGTTCAGACACACCCAAGCAACTTTGTTCTTAACCCAATCTCCTAAAATAGATTTCTCCAATTAGCAAGGGAGTATGCTCATTTCTGATCATGAATATAGTCCCTTCGGCCATCTTAGCTCTCATATGTATTAAGAGGTGCTTTGGTTTCCAAATCAAGCCTCATGTGAATTTAATGGGTATGAAGCAGTTCTTTGGTGAACAGTAACCTAGTAGATGAAATCACAAGCACTAAGTTAAAGTGCCTACTACAGTGCCCACTACACAGAAAGCTCTCTAGGATTTGTTTTCTTTCTTTCCCTTGCGACTGAGTAATAAAACAAACAAAACAAAACAACAGAAAACAGATCTATAGCCCAAAAGAATTGCACAAGACAAGGATGATTTGTTGCTGATACTTTAACTTAAATATTTAATAATTTATTATAAAAGCATTTTGTATTCCACCATTACAAATACAGAATATGGTCTTATGAAAGTTATAGTTTTACGACAAAAATATTTCCTAAATACCATAGCAATCTACCTGTGTTTTTCTTTTTTTCTTTTTCTTTTTTTAAAATAAGATGGGGTTTCACCATATGGCCAGGCTGGTCTTGAACTCCTGACTTCAGGTGATCCACCCACCTCGGCCTCCCAAAGTGCTAGGATTACAGGTGTGAGCCACCATGCCCGGCTGTTTTCTTCTTAATCTCAGTATAACAGCTAATATTAGGGTTAGAATTTAACCCTAGCAGATATAAAAATTTGGTCTCTTGGTTTATAAATATATTCAAATACATAGGAACACTGGCTGGCATTTCTATGTCAAGAAACATGGTCAGATGTGCAGCCAAGACATGGATAACCAACAAGTTTTTTGTTGTTGTTGTTTTTAGATGGATTCTCACTCTGTTGCCGAGGCTAGAGTGCAGTTGCACAGTCTCGGCTCACTGCAACCTCTGCCTCCCCAGTTGAAGAGATTCTTCTGCCTCAGCCTCCCAAGTAGCTGGGACTACAGGTGTGCGCCACCACTGCCGGCTAAGTTTTGTATTTTTAGTAGAGACAAGGTGTCACCATGTTAGCCAGGGTGGTCTTGAACTCCTGACCTAATGATCTGCCTGTCTTGGCCTCTCAAAGTGTTGAGATTACAGGTGTGAGCCACGGTGCCTGGCCAACCAACAAGTTTTAAAGAAATGTACACATCTCTAGTTACAGATTTTAACCAGAAATATTACAGGAAGGCTGGCAAATGACAAGCACCAATACATAGATTTCTATACTTCTGAAAAAGACAACAACATCCAAAAAATTAAGAAATTTGGCATCAAGTGGACAACATCTAGGTTTTAGGGTTAATACACTGTTTCATATACTGTATAAAGTTTCATCATTGTCCTCAACCTTGGAATTTCAGAGAGAGAGTGTATATAATTTAAAACACTTGCTTTGTCCCTTTTCTCATGTTAGATCGGTGATATTTTCCTAGCTCTTACAGTCTTCTAGAATGATCTGTCAGATTTTCACTCAACAACACTGGGTCAGATCTCTTCTATACATGACTTCATCCTTCTCATGTCTCCTCTGTTTGCAGACAGCCGGTCAAAGTCTTGGAGGTGAAAACGAACTGCCAACTGGTTGACCATTTTCCTCAAGGTAAGAAATGCTACAACAACTTGGAAAGCAAGGAAGAGAGTGAAGATGATATGTATCGCTTTTTCCAAGGGTAGGTTTGTTAGGCCTTCATTAAAGAGCAAGAAAAGAATTAAAGGCAACTGCAATAGAAGGCTCAAAAGCCAAAAGCCAGCCAACTCAGGAACCTGTAATGACACACATCAAGCGTAATAAAAATCAGTAAAATACAGGTTTATATAAATAAACAAGTTGCTTATCACTACTGTGAACCTACATGATGGGTTCTGTGAGTAATTCCAAAGAAGGATGACATGGTCCTTGTCCTCAGAGAACTTACAATCTAGATAAGAAAACTAATTTATGTAAAACAAATCCTAGAATACTGCAATTTAGTAAACAATTAAGTGCAATATTTAGAAGTACAGGCTAAATGCTACAAGAAATAAGACAGTGATTAGGGTAGGTGAAAGACCTCAGGAATGTAGGTTTTTAAAGTTGTGGAGAAGGAGGAAGAGGCAAAAAGGTAAGTAAGCAAACATGTGAAACTAGCATGACTGGGGATCAATACATCAGCCTGGAATGGATGGCTGGGTGAGAAAACAGCAAAACCTATAGTAGGATGGGCTGGGTGGGGCCTTATTATGAAGGGCCTAGAAAACCACAGGAATCTTTAGGCATTACCCCTATACTCTGGTAACCATAAATACTTAGGCAGCATGATGATGCAGAAAACTTGGACCTGGCATAGGAAATGAATTTATAATTTTCCCCCATTTTCTTATTCAGGATCCAAATACACATGTTTAAGTGACCATGTATTTTCAAGACTGATGAGGGAAAATATCAATTTTAAATGTTTACTACATTCACATACTTCATATAAATCATTTCACTTAATCACAACAAACCTGTGAAGTAAATATTGTTTTCCCCATTTTATATATGAGAAAACCAGGGCTCAAGAGATTAAGCAAATAGACCACAGTAACAGAAGTGGTAAAGCTGGAGTCAGCCCTTAAATTCAGGCCTGTGCTCTTTCTGCCACACCTTGTGCTCTTTCTGCCACACCTCACTGCCTTTTACTTGTTATGAAAACTGATTTCATTTATATCTATCACTGAGAGGAAAAAAGAGCTTACCTTCTCCTGTAGGTTACCCATGTAGCCCAGATACAACCGGATGGCTTCAATTAAGGTTATTAGGATGATAACAGTGATCACAATGAATTTGTAGTAATCAGGCAAGATTGAGTACTAAAAAAAAAAAAAAGCCAAAACATGTTTATAAAATTTCACATATAGTAACATTGATCTGAGATAGAAAAAAATTACTAAGAACTTTAATTTTATTGACACTCTAATAACGTCAGGGTAGCAAAAGTATTAAAGCTTAGATTTACCTTCACGTGAAGCATCATAATGCTGCTCACCCACCACAATGGGAAATAGTAGGTATTAAAATAAAGTGACATCTGCAATGCCAAACTGGAGACCATTTCATTTTCTATAGAAGGGATAGAAAAGGAACAAATTATGAATCCTGGTCTATGCCCTATATATACATCCTGTTCCCTAGAGTTAATAACTATAATATTGGCTCAGTAAAACTTCAAATTTTAAACCTATTTGTAATCATTGATAGTAAAAGGAATATTCATCCTAATACCATTTAGATCAAATATTGGCTATTTGGGGGTACATTTCATGTTTTTCAATTATTTTACCATTTTACCATTATAGTCTTCTGACTTTTTTGCATATACTACTGGTATAGATTTAATGTGGAATATCAATATAAATCCTATTCAACAGATAATTTTCATTGCCTCTTATGTAAAGAGCATATAAAATTAATGCATAAAATAAATAAAAATGAATCTCTCACATATAATCTCATACAAAAACAGATTACCAAGATTATAATTAGACACATCCCTCTTTTCAGCATATCCTAATCTTAGCCATTCTTTAAAGTCCAATTCAATGTCGTCTTTCCATCAATACTTCCTTCATCAGTTCCTCCACACCAGCAGAAATCTCTTTCCCCCTTTAGATATTTATCACTCTAAAGTGTCTATGAGAAGTGCTAGCAAAGAACCACACTCCCCTCCCTAAAAAACAGTTTGGTGTACTGAACAGATCATGGGCTTCAGAGTTCAAGCAAACTCAAGCTCTCCTAATTTCTGTGATCCTGGTTGTCAGATTTGATATAAATTATTTAACCCCTTTGAGCTTCTATTTCTTCATCTGTAAAATAGTGAAATTAAAGCTTCCTCACAGGCTGCTTGTGAGAATTACAGCCAATATACATTATTTCATCCTAGCACTGTGCCTGGCACACTTAGTAGGCACACAACAAATATTAGTCCCTCTTCCTTCTTCTCTTCTACTTATCTACAGGCTCACTGCAAGCACAGACCATGTATTACCCTAATTTGAGAACCTCATAGAATCTAGCATCTTGCTTTACACATAGGGAATATCAAATACACATAAGCAACAGAAGCAGAAAGAATGAATTAATGAAAGCATACTGTCATAAGGACATTATTAGTATAGCCATTTGTGATACATGAGTTCCATTTACCTAAGGTTTACTCCATAACACTTTTTACTTTTATGTAAGAGAGAAGGGTCCTAAATTAAGAATTTGATTTTTAAAATTGAGCCCTATACAATAAATCCTAAGTTTAACTAAATTCTTAAGAGCAGATGCATATACTGAAATCAGTTGCTCTACATGTAACATTTTAAAGGCTCTAAAATAAATTTCTTTAAAACGGTATTTTTTTCCTTGTCTCCATAGCTGTTTTTATCTGGCATTTAATAATTTTAAAATATAAGAAATAATCATGGTCTCTCAAAGCAAAATAGTTTCCTTTAGCTTCAAGAATATGCCTGATTATTATGACCTACTTTTGCTTACATCCGTTTATTAAATTACCACTGGTAAAGGAGTGAACTGTTAAAAATCTGTTAAATTTGGCCATGTGCGGTGGCTCATGCCTGTAATCCCAGCACTTTGGGAGGCCGAGGCGGGCAGATCACGAAGTCAAGAGATGAGACCATGCTGGCCAACATGGTGAAACCCCGTCTCTACGGGGGCAATTTTGTAAAAATACAAAGATTAGCTGGGCATGGTGGCGTGCGCCTGTAGTCCCAGCTACTCTGGAGGCTGAGGTAGGAGAATTGCTTGAGCGCGGGAGGCAGAGGTTGCAATGAGCTGAGATTGGGCCACTGCACTCCAGCCTGGGTGACAGAGCATGACTCCATCTCAAAAAAAAAAAAAAAACTGTTAAATTTGAAGACAACTCACCAGCCTAGGATCTTTTTCATAGCAACAGCACAATGCTGTGGACATGGTAATGATATGAACTTGTTATTACAGCACAAATAATCAGATCCGCAAAGAAGAAAATGTGGGAAAGAATAATAAATTGGGCAAGCTGAGCATGTCAGTACCTTTGAGAAGAAACTAGTCAAATTTTGCAAAGAATGGTTTTTATGTTAGAAATATTGTGTATTAACATCTTAAAGGTTATGCTATGTCCCTATTTCAGCAGATCAAAGTTATAATCGTGGAAATGAAAATCAAGTTAATATGTAAATAAACCTTAAAAGTATAAGACATAAATTTACCAAATTTTGCAAAAGTTCAAGTTGAGTTCTGTAAATGGAATTTAAATTAAAACATACAATATAAATCAGGGACAGATAAACTACTGGCCAGCTGCCTGTTTTTGTACAGTCGAGGAGCTAAAAATGTTTTTTCATATGTTTAAATGGTTAATAAAAGTAATACTTTTTTCACAAGTAAAATCCATATGAAATACAAATTTCAGTGTCTATAAAGTTTTATTGGAACACAGCCATGCCTATTCAATAACTATTATCAATGCTGCTGTGGAGACCATATGGTCCACAAAGTCTAAAATATTTACTATCTGGCCCTTTTCAGAAAACGTCTGTTTTTATCTTGTATTATCAGACGTTAGTGCTCATTAAGCCTCATCCTTGGAACCAGAAAATCAAAACTTAATTTTTTCACGTTTTTCTCTGTACATCCTAAATGATAGAGGCCTATATTTCGGGAACAGGCAAGTGATCAAGGTGACAAAATGCAGCTATGGGAACTGACTTTACTTTTCTCTGTCCCTTTTTAAAATTCGCTAAAACCGAGCAGAGGAAAAGATTTCTATTTCCCAGCAGAGCTGAATGATGAAAACCACATGAGTTTGGTTGACAGTGTGTTGTCTACTATCATGATGTAGGAGAAGGAAACTGTTTTGGAGGAAATTGCGTTATCACTTGCCATCAGGTTGAAGGATGCAGAAGCATCGTGGTATTTTGTTACCTTATGGTAAGAGTTACATATAGGGGAGGAGAAGGCAGGGCAGGGGTCAGTTTTGTTGAACGCACGGCTAGTGTGGCACATGCCAATTGAGAGTGAATGGTGGTTTGAAAGGACTCACTAAAAATTTTGTTGTTGTTGTTTTAAAATTTCTTCTACCAGCAAATGGTCTTGCAGAGGAACATACTTGTTCTGGAAGGAAAAGAGAAAAGGCAAATGTGTTCCCTGGGATGGGGGAGGTGGGATTGCTTGCAGGGGCAGGCGAAGTAGAGAAAAAGCAACTTGGGCTTTCGCCCCCGCGGCGCGCGTGGGACCAGCCTGTGCAGCAAACCGGCTTTTATCTTTTTATTTTTGGGGTTTCTCCAGAGCAATGATGGGCCTCGCCTGGCACAGAGGTGGGCCCCACCTCAGCTGCCTCGCTCGTAAGGAGCGGGCTGGGTGGCAGCACGGGCAGACCAGGCTTGGCCCTGCGTCAGAGGCCCATAGGCCGCCCGCGCCTCAGCTCCCCGCCCGACCCGGCAACGCCTCCAAGGAGCTGGCTAGCACTGCGGAGAATTGGCTGAAGGCGACATCGCCATTTTAGGTCTGGGCAGATTCTGGACGCTCCAAAACCCACGCCAAGCCCTCGGCGGGCCACACCCAGTGCGCCAGGCCTCGTCCACTCACCCGGACCCTCATTGTACTCCGGCCCGGTCCGATTGGAATCACTGAACACGGCCCGGCTGAAGTTTCCCAGCCGCTGGCGTACTGGATCCGGCAGCTCCATGCCTGGTCCTCACTGTCCCTCGCCCCCTTAGACACAGGCTGGTCTGCGGGCGCCGTCGCGCTCCGTGGTTCCCACGGCAACCGGGCGGGGCGGGGGCGGCGGGACCTGGGAGCGCGCTGGGCTGCCCGGCTAGGCTGGGTCTCCTCGGGAGCCTGCGCTCCTGGAAGGGACCGGCTAGCCCAGGACGAGTTCCAGGCCCCGAAAGCTGCGTGCCTTGGCCGTGTCCAAAACGGCCGATCCCTTATTCCTACTTTGAGCCCGATCATCCTAAAAACAAACCTATTCTAACAAATGGGCTGGGGTTGGACTGCGATACAAGGAACCCTCACGTCTTGCCAGTGTAACTGTAAATCGGTGCAACCTTTCTGGAGGGAAATAGAGAACGAATGCAGAGCTTAAAGAATATCTAGAGGTGTACGTGTGTGCGTGTGTGAGAGAGAGACTGTGACTGATTATTAGAAAATGCAGCAATGGGCAACAGATTAAATGTACTGGAGCACATTCATTCAATGGAGTATGTTTCAGCTGCTTATAAAATGCTGGCAAAGAATATTGAATGATATAGTTTATGTAAAAATTTAAAAAGCAGAAATAAAACAGAATGAACCTAATTTAGCAAAATTTATGTGTGTAAATATGGGTGGAGGAGAGGAGGAAGCATGTGCACCCTGGCTTGAAAAAAAAAATTGGAAAAAAATCCAAAATGTTAACAGTAGTTATCACTGGCTAGTGGGATTGTGGGTGATTTAAAAATTGTTAAACGTCTGTATTTTCTAGCTTTCTCTCAAATAAGATATATTACTTAAAAAAAAACTAAGTGTAATATACATACAGAAAAATTGTATACTTTTTTAGTAATAAAGATATATTACTAAAAAAAGCTAAGTGTAATATACATACATACACAAACTGAATCTACATGTGTAACCAGCACCCTGTTCAAGAAACAACGTTACAGTATCCCCAGAAACTCCCTCTTCCTATTCCCTTTCAGTCACTAAACTCCTTCCCTACTCCTAACTAACCTTTCCTGAATTCTAACAGCAAAGGAGAGTTTTGCCTTTTTTAAAAAAAATCCAAAGCATTTATTGTGTGACTAATTATTGAATTTTTTTTTTTTTCTTGAGACACTGTCTCACTCTTTTGCCCAGACTGGAGTACAATGGCGTGATCTCGGCTCACTGCAATCTCCTCCTCTCGGTTCAAGCAATCTTGGCTCACTGCAACCTCTGCCTCCCGGGTTCAAGCGATTCTCCTGCCTTAGCCTCCCAAGTAGTTGGGATTACAGGTGCCTGCCACCACGCCCAGCTAATTTTTATCTTTTTAATAGAGATGGGGTTTCGCCATGTTAGTCAGGCTGGTCTCAAACTCCTGACTTCAGGTGATCCACCCTCCTCAGCCTCCCAAAGTGCTGGGGTTACAGGCATGAGCCACTGTGCCTGGCCTGAAATTCTTAAGATGAACTGGATGCTGCAGCAGATGCCCTCTTGGGTTTAGGTGGTGTTCCATCACAAAATCCATGCCTTAACCTGCTATACACAATTTTTAGGTGCCTCATTCAACCAGTCCTGGTGGTATTTTGTTTTTTAGCCTCAGCACTCCAATTATACTTTATCTTGTGCTTGGAGGGGGTAGTTGCATTTGCCACAGGCAGACTTTTGAAGGAGGTAAATCTTAGAGCCACAGGGCAGCACTAGCTGTGCATTTTATTGCAACACTTTCTAGATGATGACACTCCCTTTGTCATCTTGTGTCTCAGTTTTGCATATTTATCTAAAAGCAATCATATGGTAAGTACTTCTTAAAAATAAAAATCTGACTTTGTCTTCAACGTTACTTTCATGAAATTCCTTCATATCACTGAGTATAGATTCTTTTGCCTTGCTCTATGTGATCATACCACAATATGCTTACTCATTCTACTGTTGATGGGTGCCTGTGTATTTTCTAGTTTGGGGCTGTTATGAATAGTGCTGCTTTGGTGAAAAGATGCCTCTTGGTGAACATATGCATGCATTTTTGTTGAGTGTATTCTGAGAATGGAATTGCCACATCATAGGATATGGAAGGTCCAGCTTTAGTAGAGGCCACCAACAGTTTTCCAGTGATTGAACCAATTCCTGCTGCTTCCAGCAATGTATGAATATTTCCATTACTCCATATACTTCACCAACACTTGTTATTTCCCATTCTTTTCTTTTAGCCCTTCCGAGAGTATGTGGTAAAAGTAGTATTTTTACTATCAAAAGGAAAATTACCCATTTATATGAATGTAAGAAGATATGGGTGGAAATAGGTTCATGACTAGAATTTTAAAATAATTACACAAACATTTACTGCATTCTTACTGCTTTTTTAGGTACTGTGCTAGCCTTGTTAGGGATATGGTCCCTCCCCTTCAAGAAGCGAAGCTCAGTGAAAAAAAGACATGGAAACAACTAAGTGCAAACACTGTTACAAGTGCTCTATTAAGGGAACACTGATGAAGAAGCAATTAATTCAGGTTGGGGATGTCAGGGAAAAGCTGGTTAACTTCTGCTTCATTTCAAGATGGAGCTCAGACCTCAGAATCTCCAAA
>PVKP010032530.1:0-25841 GCA_004027715.1 Plecturocebus donacophilus | reverse complement strand
TTTCGGGTGTTCTCAGCCTTTTTGCACTGGTTTCTTCCCATTTTTGTGGATTTATCCACCTGTCGTCTTTGTAATTTCCAGATTGGGTCTCTGAGTGGACGTCTGGCTTGTTGGTGATGAAGTTTTTTCTGTTTCTTAGTTTTCCTTCGGGGGGCGCTCCTTCCCCACAGAGCTGGGCCTTCCCGGGTTCAGCTGTGCTTCTCAGTCCTCAGCGCTTCCAATTGTTGTTCTCCTTGTGGGGATGGGACCAGCCGAGCCTGACTAAAAGGGCACCACCCAGTCCCGCACACTCCGCACTGAGAAGCGTCGCGCCGGCCAAAAGAGTCGCGCTGGCGACCTGTGTGGCTCCCTCGCTGGGAATCTCCCAGTCCATGGGCACCAAATATTCGTCTGCAACTGTGGCGTCCACTCGCTCTCTGCGCCCTCACCGCGAGCCACAATCCCGAGCTGCTGCTACGTGGCCATTTTGGATCTCTCTCCCAGGGTCATCCATATTATGGCATATATCAGTACTTCATTTTGATGGCTGAATAATACTTCATTGCATGGATATGCTACATTTTGTTTATTCATGCACCAGCTGATGAATAGGATATCTGGTTGTATCAATTTTTTGGTTATAAATAATGCCACTATGAGCATTCATTTACAAGTTTTTGTGTGGAGATGTTTTTATTCCTCTCGAGTACATACTAGGAGAGGAATTGCTGCATTATATGGTAACTCTATGTTTAACTTTGTGAGGAACTGCCAAACTGTTTTCTAAACTGGCTGTACCATTTTACATTTTCCTCAAGCCATGTGTGGGAGTTGTAATTTCTCCATATCCTCATCAACACTTATCGACTATCATTTTTTTTTTTTTGAGATGGAGTCTCACTGTGTAGCCCAGGCTGAAGTGCAGTGGTGCAATTTTGACTCACTGCAGCCTCTGCCTCCCAGGTTCCAGTGATTCTCCTGCCTCAGTCTCCCGGGTAGCTGGGATTACAGGCGCACGCCACATGCTCAGCTAATTTTTGTATTTTTAGTAGAGACGGGGTTTCACCATGTTGGCCAGGCTGGTCTCAAACTCCTGACCTCAGATAATCCACCTGCCTCAGCCTCCCAAAGTGCTAGGATTACAGGCGAGAGCCACTGTGCTGGCCAGACTATCTTTTTTATTTTAGCCATCCTAGTAGGTGTAAAGTGGTACCTCATTGTGGTTTTAATTAACACTTCCCTAATGACTAATGAAATTGTGCATCTGTCTCAGTGTGTTTTGTGTTGTTAAAGAGGAATACCTCAGACTGGGTAATTCACAATGAGAAAAGGTTTACTCGGCTCATAGTTTTGTAGGTGGTACAAGAAGCATGGCACCAGCATCTGTTTTTGGTGAAGATCTCAGGAAGTTTTTAATTATGGTGAGGGGTAGAAGTGTCAATGCATCACATGGTGAGAGAGGGAGAAAAACAGAGAGGAGGAGTGTCAGGCTCTTTCCAACAATTAGATCTCATTAGAACTCACTTATGATCACTAGGGCAGGTGGCTCCCCGTCATTTATGCGGGATCAGCCCCTCTAATCACATCCCAGACTTTATCAGCATCTTTCCATGTTCCTAGTCACCATTTGTTTACATCTTCTTTGAAGACTGCCCGGTTTTTAAACTGAGCTAATTGAGTTTTTTGATGTTGTTCTTTTTGTTTGTTTGTTTTTTGAGACAGAGTTTCACTCTGTCACCCAGGCTGGAGTGCAGTGATACAATCTCAGCTCACTGCAACCTCTGACTCCCAGGTTCAAGCAATTCTCCTGCCTCGGCCTCCCGAGTAGCTGGAATTATAGGTGCCTGCCACCGTGCCCAGCTAATTTTTGTATTTTCAGTAGAGATGGGGTTTCATTATGTTGGCCATGGTTAGCCAGGCTGTATTGAACTCCGATCTCGTGATCCGCTCCACCCCCAGCCTCCCAAAGTTCTGGGATTACAGGTGTGAGCCACCTCGCCTGACCATTGAGCCTTAATTTGGAAACACCTGAAAGTTGTTCTGGATTTCTTAACCAATCAGAGCTTTGGGAATCCACATTTTGGGGAGGGTGGGTGGGTGGGGCCTCTGCAATTAAAGAACATTTATGGTAACTGTTGTGTGCCAAGTACCATGCTAGGTGCTGTAGGGAGACTCAAAAGATGGAAAGAAATACCCATGATCAGAGCCTATGTTATGTGCTTTTCACGTCTTCTTCATTGCAAAAAAGCAAAACATGTTCTCTGTCCTCCGATGAGAGAGGAACATCTATTCAGTTTACCACAAAACAAGACAAAACTTGGTAGGTTCTTCAATAAAGATATAACTTTGGACAGGGCGCCAAGATAATTAAACAGGGAAGGAATTGTCTTTACAACTGGATATCGACATGCATATGAATGAGCCCCCTATCTCACTCCATATGCAAAAATTTTGGATCATAGACCTAAATGTAAGAACTAGAACTATAAAACTCTTCAAAGAAAACATGCGATTAAGTCTCTGTGACCATGGTTTAAAAAATAATTTTTTAGATATGATACCAAAATACATAAATATCAGAAAAAAAATAAATTGAACTTTGCAAAATTTAAAATTTTTGTGCTTCAAAGGACAAGATTAATAAAGTGAAAAGACAGAAGGGGAGAGAATACTTTCAAATCATATGTCTAATAAAGACTTTATATTCAGAACATACAAAAAAACAACTCAACAATAGTTGTTTAAGAATCCAATTAGGCCAGGTGTGGTGGCTCACACCTGTAATCCTAGCACTTTGGGAGGCCAAGGCAGGTGGATCACCTAAGGTTGAGTTCAAGATCAGCCTGGCCAACATGGTAAAACCTCATCTCTACTAAAAATACAAAAATTAGCTGGGTGCGGTGGCAGGTGCTAAAAATACAAAATTGCTCTACTAAAAATACAAAAATTAGCCAGATGTAGTGGTGCGTGCCTGTAATCCCAGCTACTCAAGAGGCTGAGACAGGAGAATCCCTTGAACCCGGGAGTGCAGTGTCGCAATCTCGGCTCACTGCAGCCTCTGCCTCCCAGGTTCCAGCGATTCTGCTGCCTCAGTCTCCCGGGTAGCTGAGATTACAGGCGCACGCCACACACCCGGCAAATTTTTGGTTTTTTGGTATAAATGGGTTTCCTGTTGGGAGGCAGAGGTTGCAGTGAGCTGAGATCATGCCACTGCACTACAGCCTGGGTAATAGAGTGAGACTTCATCTAAAAAAAAAAAAAAAAAACCCAACGATGATAGTAGAGACTGACTCCAATGGCTCAATGAAGTTGTACTGTTTGTTGGTCAAGGTAGGGCTTTCTAAATTATTCATCCTTGAAGGGAAGTGACAAATACGCTTTCACTTAAAGTGAATCCAAACACTTAAAACAACCCTAAAGGTCCAGAACCTTTGTTTTGTTGTTGTGAGCTTAATTTCCAGTTCTCTAAGTGTCTACTTATTTAATCATTTATGCAGTAATAAAGTTTTAACTTGTGGATTTGACCTCAATTTCACAGAATCGATTGTGGTTCTTATCTGCTTAAAGGTGGAAAGATTTTCTCCGGCGGCCACAGCTACTATTGAAAAGGCAATTCTATTTTCAGTGACCCTTTTCTCTCGTTCTTTTTCTCTCCTACCTGCTGAACATTAGGAGCTCTCACAATCTCTCAGAAATAGAGCAAAACGCTAAAGATAAAGGCCTGCTCATCCCACTCAGGAGTTTCCTAAGGTTTCATGTCCAGGTAATATTTCTGCCTGCTACTTAGTTATCTTTTGGTGAAATTTCAGAATCTGTTCCTCTCTGTGTGAAAGTATGTACGTGCACCTACTGAACCTAAGATGTGTATTGTACAGGTACACACAACTTTTGTTTCGCGGTTCTTTCCAGCTTTCAAAAACTTTCTTAGGGGCAGCTCACACAGCTAAGTGCTTCAAATTACAGTTGCTGACTCCAGACCCAGTGCTCTCTCCACTTCTCCTAATTGCCTCTCTACAAATAATCACCTATGGGTCTCCTTAACACATTTTCTTCCTGTTCTTCTAGGAACTGTAGCCATATCCTAGCCCCAAATGAACAAGAATACAATGAGGCTTGATTTATTATTAAAAATTTTTAGTGAACTATTTTTAAGAGCAGTTTTAGGTTCACAGCAACACTGAGCTGAAAGTGCAGAGATTTCCGATGTACCCGCTGCTCCCACACATGCATAGCCTCCCCCATTATCAATATCCCCCACCAGAGTGCCACAGTTGCTACAACTGCTGAACCCACAGTGACACCTCATAATCACCCAAGGTCTATAGTTTACACTGGCGTTCACTCTTGGTTTTGTACATTCTGTGGGGTTCGACAAATGCATCCACCATTACAGTATCATACACATGGTAGTTTCACTGCCCTAAAAATCCTCTGTGCTCCAGCAAGGTTAGATTTTTAAGGACGAAAAGAGAGGGAAAGAAAAAAGTGTGCATCGCAGAGGCTCGACCCAACTCCCGAGCCGAGTTTGTTCCGAAGTTCTGCAGCTCCCAGCTGTCCCATCTCTCCCAGTGCGGCCGCGGTCAGGTTCCTCCTCTTTTTAAGTGTCAAACAAATGGGTTTCCTGTTGACACTGGAATCTCGTGAAAGGGCAGGAAGAGGCCAGGCCACCTCCTCTTTGTCCTCTTCCTATCCCGTTTATTTATTTTGCACACGTTTGTTTGGGTCGAGCGGGTGTTTCCAGCGTGTGTGGCTGCTGGGCGGCCTTAGGGGCCCGTAACCCCTCCCCGAGGAGGCGAGGCCGGCCTGAACCCGCCCGATGCGCGGTGGAGCTCTGCGGGGCGGGGAAGGGAAGGAGGAAGGGGGAAGAGAGCCGGAGTGGGAGTGGGAAAGGCCAGGGATTTAGAGGCCGCCGGGCCGCCACAGAGAGGCGGGGAATCGGCTCGGCCAGCGCCCGGCCGCTGCCCCGCCGGCTGCAGGTGGAGATCGCTGAGGTGGCCATTTCCGCAGCTGCCGCCGCCGCCTCCTCTGCGGGAGCCGCCTTCCCCCCGGCCCGAAGGTGGTGGCCCGGGGCGCCGGGGCCGCAGCTGGCCGGCTCTTCAGCGGCTGCACCCCGCGCCTCGCCCATGGCTGAAGGCCGGCGGTGGGAGGACGAGGAGGAAGAGCTGCGCGAGCGCCGCGAGCTTGGTGGCCAGCGCCGCGCCCGGGGCCGTGCGCTCTCGGGCCACTCGGCCGCAGGTGAGAGGCGCGGGCGCGGGGGACCGGGCGGCGGGGACCCTGGGCTGCGTGCTCTGGGGCCGCGCGGGTCCTGCCCTGGACGGCGGCAGCTCATTCACGCGCCGGGATGGGACCGGCACCTCTAACTCTCGGAGGCGAGGCCAGACCCAGGGAGGGTGGCCTTTCCATCGCCATCCCCACTTGCCGGCCGAGCCCCGAGGAATATTCAGACCCGTCTCTGACTGCTAGTGGTCGTGCAGCTGAAACTCCCAATTTTCCGTGCACACTAAATCCAAGAGCTGCCCGCTTGGGACTTGTGGCCTGGGTGATGACTTATCTCTGGGTGACTCAGAGGCCAGTGGCCATCTCGGTGGACCACGACTCCTCCCGAGGGGTTTGCCAGCGCCGCCGCAGCCGGGTCAGAGCACGTGCTCATAACTGACCCAGATCTTGTTTCGGCGTCCCTTGAACTTCCGACCTGTGATGCCCGCCCCCCCTCTCACCCAGCCGCTGAGCTCACCAGTTTTCGATAGGGCTTGTTTTCGTTATGTGTGAGACCCTCCCCAACACAAACAGAAGTCCAGAGCGTAGCATCCCAAAAGGCCATTCATTTGGGCTGAGAATCATTTCTGGGCCTGTAATTACTTTTATGATACTGTGTTTTCGGTACACAAAAGCGTCCCGGAACAAATAGTTTGGCGCAGTAGTGGAAGACTGAATAAGTATAGATCCACACCCCTTCCCTCTTCCCGGGCGGCTTTTCAATCAAACATAATAGAGAGGAAATTCTTTGGCCTTTGGTTCTAGCCGGGTAATCCGAGTTATCTGAAAGCCAGAGAGAAGAACAAACCTAGGGGGACCGGCAACAACAGGGAGATAGGGAAGTGAGAGAGTTCGAGAAGGAGTCACCGAGAGCCTCGTTAGGAAGAGGAATAGAGTTAATATTCCATGAAGTGGAGAAGCTTTTCTGTGTGACTCCTTTAAACGCTAAGAGAAAGTTGGGAAAATAGGGAAGATACTGTATCTGTGCGGAACAAATAGAAAGTAGGGTGAAAGGAAAACTTGCGAAGAACATCTCGAAGAAATAGTTCATTTGATGCCCTCGGTAGAATCTTGGAACCATAAAAATAATTCTCCATGCTCATTACTACAACTTCTCATCAAAGTAAGGCATTTGTCTGTCTGTATGAACACCAGTTTTGAGCATAATTGGTAGTTTTGTTCAGTGTGAACCCAGGCCTAGTGAAATAGTGAATAGTTGCTGGGTATAAGTGAACATTTCTTGAAAGAATACAATGAAAAAACTTTACAAAGATACACTGCCACTGACCTATGGATTTAAACAGGGTAGGCCACCTTGGATTCCTTTTACCTTCAGCAGAAAACGTCACTCGCACAAGAGACTGTACAGTGAAGAACTGTTTTGGAGTTCAGACTATTTGTGATCCAGATGTGTGTTTATCATTTAGTTGCAATATTTGCATTTATTCCAAGGCTGGTGGAAATGGCATTTTGTAATTAGTTTTCACCAGTTCCCTAATTTCCCAAGGCTGACAAAGACTTTTCTAGGTTCTTTGATAATATTTTGCTGAGACATGGCATTGTGTACTTTCTGCATTCAGTAATTGGTGTTCGTAGTTTTCTAACCATTTGTATGCCCTTTTTTCATTAAAGGGTGTGAGGACAGTGATGTTACGGAATAGGTAAGAGGGTTAAATTTGTAATTTTTGGATTTATTTCTTTTGGAATAAATTATTTAATAGTTACATTTCTTTACAAGCTGAGCTCCACTTCCCACTTGTTAAACCTTGTTTAACATGCTTTTCAGACACCAACACATTCCTTACCAAGCTTGGGCATTTGTTAGTTATGTCTGTGCTAGATGTTGCTCTCTTCCAAGTGAGAGGGTATGAAATGACACCGAAGCTTCATGTTTTTTTCTTTTTTTTTTTTTTATAAAAAGAATAAAAGAGAGAAAGAGGAAGAGATTTTAGAAAAAGAGAGAAAAGGAGAAAGAAAGAAACAGCAAAAGGAAGAAAAAAAGAATGAAAGAGAAAGAAAGAGGAAGAGATTTTAGAAAAGGAGAGAGAAACAGCAAAAGAAAGAAAGAAAAAAAAAGAATGAAAGAGAGAAAGAAAGAGGAAGAGAAAGAGGGAGAGAGAATGGGATTCTTGTTTTATTGCCCAGGCTAGAATACAGCTTCATGTTTTTTTCACATCACTTTTTCGTTTTTCACTTTTTCTGATCTCAATGCTCCATCCTTCCCTTACCATTTTACAGTCTAAAGATTTTCCTTTTCTTTGGTCTCACATAGCTTAATAACCATAAACCTGGGGTTTATGGACTTACGGTAGTCTGTGAACTCTTCCTTTTCTCCCTGATACATTTTGGAGTGGTTGTATAATTCCATTTATTTATTTTTGCAACATACATACAAAAAAAATACAAAATTTGTAAATTATAAAGTTAAAAACTCTTGTAACTCATGCTCAAGTCAAGAAATAGGATATAGTCAGTTCCTTAGAAATAGAGTCCCATCCCTGCCAGATTTCGCCTCCTCTCTTCCCTAAAGGTTACCATTTTGTTTAACCTTTGTGATTATTTCCTTTTTTTTTCTGTACAGTTTTACCCTACACATATGTATCCCTATAAAATATTGTTTAGTTTTACCTTTTTAAAATCATATGAGCAGAATCATCCTGTATTTTATCAACCCAACAGCAAGTAAGTAATGACTTGAGATTATGAAATGTCTGGAATGAGTTCTTTTCATTAAAAGGCCAAGAGCCCCAGGCAGGTTCTGAGCACAGGACAGTCTTTGTAGGGCATCCTTAGGAAATAAGTGTGTGTATTTTTAAAATTATATTAAGAAAATTGGGTTTGATTAATCACAATTTCATCTTACAACAAAGGATGATAATTGATCTGGTGCTCACCTTCTTTATAAGATGTATTTGTTATTTTTCCCAGCTTTTAAAGTAATAAAATATATTCAACATGATGCTAAAATAAATAAAAAGCTCAGTTGATTTTTTTTTTTTTTTTTTTGGCAGAATTATAGGCCGTCAAGTACTGAGGTCAATTCAGTGAAGGTTAATTCTTTTTTTTTTTTTTTTTTTAGGCAGTCTAGCTTTGTTGCCCAGGCTGAAGTGTAGTGGCATGGTCATGGCTCACTGCAACCTCCACCTCCCAGGTTCAAGTAATTCTTATGCCTCAGCCTCCTGAGTAGCTGCGATTACAAGTATACACCACCATGCCTGGCTAATTTTTGTAGTTTTAGTGGAGATGGGGTTTCACCATTTTGGCCAGGGTGGTCTTGAACTCCTCCCACCTCAGCCTCCCAAAGTGCTGGGATTATAGGCATGAGCCACCAGGCCTAGCCAGCGATGGTTAATTCCGTAGCACTTCATGATTCATGAGATTAATAAGCAGACATATAGGAAAGCAAATGAGGAGCAGGAAGTATTCCATTGTTTGGGTTTCATGCGCTGATGCTAAGGTGTCATAAATCTGGTATGATGTGAAATATTTACTGTTGATGGTGGTATCCAGATAATTGCCTGACCTGACAGAGAGTGGTGGTAATATGAAAGAACATGTTATCACCAATATGAAAGTGGTGGTAATATGAAACACAACACCTGAATTATTGGAGTGTCTCACTAATCCACCAAATGCCCATCACAAATAAGGAAGAGAGGATGTGAGTACACTAATCCAGTGGTTCTCAAACTTTTGCCGCATGTATCAGGCCTTGTACACACTCAGTATCTGATTCACTTGGTCTGGGATGGGGCCTGAGAATTTTCATTTTTAACACATTCCCAGGTGATACTGATGCTGCCGGTTCAAAAGGATGATGCAATTTGCAAACTCCCATGTAATTAAGAGAGAAATCACACCCCAACACTGATTGTTACATTCTAAGAAATAGTTCCTTTTGCTAATTTGTCCTTTTTAGTAGATCAGATGAAAATCCGTGAGATAAACATGGAGATTTCCACAGACTAACATGTAAGACTTAGTTTCCATTGTGGGTTTTCTCAGTAGCTTCAAGGATTTCATGATTGATTTATACAGCCTGGCATTTATGATCAACTTCATTTTTGTTTCTTGTTTTTTTCTTTGTGTTATTGATTGCTTATTCTTCATCTCTATCTGCACAACTAAGATTGGCGTGTTAGTGCCACTGTGTTAGTGCTAGTTAGTGCTAGCCAAGGGCAACAAGTGGAGGCTGGGGGGAATAGGCAGATGAGATTGGGTGACCACCTCTTCCCAGTTTCC
Source organism: Plecturocebus donacophilus (assembly GCA_004027715.1). Lineage (NCBI taxonomy): Eukaryota > Metazoa > Chordata > Mammalia > Primates > Pitheciidae > Plecturocebus > Plecturocebus donacophilus. Next base: position 16,364 of record PVKP010032530.1, on the reverse strand, counting down.
CAGGACTGTTTCTGCTTTTAAAACTGAAAATTCTAGCCTGGCCAACATGGCAAAACCCTGTCTCTACTAAAAATAGAAAAATTTAGCTGGGCATGTTGGCTGGTGCCTATAATCCCAGCTACTTGGAAGGCTGCGACAGGAGGATTGCTTGAACCTAGGAGGCAGGGGTTGCAGTGAGCCCAGATCACGCAACTACACTCCAGCCGGGGAGACAGAGTGAGACTCTGCCTCAGGAAACAAAAACAAAAACAAACAAGAATTGCAAGTTTCCATTCGTGGAAACTCCTCAGTCCCAGGCAAATCAAGGATAGTCACCCTGGTGGAAGGATAGCTTGGGTAGGGGGAAGAAGGGAGAATAAAGCCTACTGACAATATAATTTTTACTAATATCACTGCTTTAGTGATATTTTTTCACTCAACAGTAAGTTGTAAGATTTTATTTCACTCAACAGTAAGTTTTTTTTTCACTCAACAGTAAGTTTGTAAGATTTTATTTCACTCAACAGTAAGTTTGTAAGATTGATTTTTTTTTTGTTTGGTGCTTTTTTTCACTCAACAGTAAGTTTGTAAGATTTATTTGTATTGTTACATGTAGCTGTAGGGTTTTTGTTTGTTTGGTTGGTTGGTTGGTTTTTTTTAGACAGAGTCTTGTTCTGTCACCCAGGCTAGAGTGCTCTGGTGTGACCTCAGTTCACTGCAACCTCCACCTCCCAGATTCAAGTGATTCTCCTGCCTCAGCCTCCCAAGTAGATGGGACTACAGGTGTGCACTACCATGCCCAGCTAAGTTTTGTATGTTTAGCAGGGACGGGATTTTGCCATGTTGCCCAGGCTGGTCTCGAACTCCTGACCCCAGGTGATCCACCTGCCTTGGCCTCCCAAAGTACTGGGATTACAGGCGTGAGCCGCTGTGCCCAGCTGGTGTTTTTGTTTTCATCGTATAACTACATACCACAAATTTTCGCCTATTATTTTTTATTGATTTATTGGAGTTCTTATTTACCCAGGAATCTCAATTTTTGTTGGTTATGTGTGTTACAAATATCCTCTTCCATTCTGGCTTACTTTTTCATTTTCACTATGGTTTCTTTTGATGCGGAAATTCTTCATTTTAGTATAGATGAATTTATGAATCTTTATAATTTGTGTCTCTTCTTTCTCACCCCCATTAAGAACACGATTTCTATCCAAGGTCATGAAAATATTCTTCTATAGCTCCTTTATTGTCCCCTAAAAGCTTTGTAGCTTTCCTTGGGGAGAAATGCTTTAGCTTCCATCAGATTCTGAAACAGATTTGAGAATCTCTGCCTGACATACAACATTTTAATATTATTTCTCCAAAGGGAGGATATACATAATTCTGGATCCTCCCCCGCAACATGTGGAAGAGTAGTATGCACATAAAAGGGCTTATTAAATACTAAATAAACTTACTTTTTCTGTATTTTGATGCGTTTATAGTAAATTCTGGAAGGACTGATATGACTGTTCTCTGCTGTGCTTTGAGTAAACTAACTTGAGAATCATCAATACGAGGGCACAGAAGAACATTCACTGTGTTCATGGTATACCAGGTGCTTCTTTATGTTATCACCTGTGAGGTAGGTATTATTTTCTTCATTTTATCATTAAAAAAACTGAGGCTCACAAGCATTTAAGCAACTTGTCCACAGTCCCTCAGCTAGTAAATAATAGAATGGTGATTTGAATGCAGGTTTTTTTGAAGTGGAAGTCCATGTTTTGTCAGGTGATCACACTGACTGCTAATACAAGTCAGTTACACAAGTCAGTTACTATTGATGCTCCACACATTTACACCTGCATGCTGCTTGCTGTATTTTAGAAGTATTTTACATTTATGTGGTGCTTTTCTACCTCTGAAGGGCTTTCAAAACTGCATTCAGTTGGATTCTTACAATAACCTTAGAGGGAAGAGAGTAAGTTTTATTATTTCCGTTTTAAAAAGATGAGTAAACTGAGACACAGAAATATTAGAAGACTTTCTCTAAAATTTCACAACTAGATATAGCTGAACCTCAGTCGCCTCTATTGTGTGTTGCAAGTCATAGAGTTTTTTTAGTTGATTCATATAACATGTTGGGTCATGTCCTCTCAGAGTTTGTGGCTTTGTCAAGTAAGTTAGATAGTTCTGAAAACTACATTAGTTCTCTGGACCACCAGCTTACTGTTTTTTGTTATTAGAATTCCAAAGTTGTCTAATTTATTTTGAGAAAGTTATTTTAAGTTCCATGGAAACAATGAATATATTTACATGTTGTTTAAAAATCCTGTACTCATCATGTTCTTTTTTTGAGACAGTGTCATTCTGTCATCAGGCTGGAGTGGAGTGGCATGATCTCGGCTCACTGCAAACTCCGCCATCCGGGTTCAAGCAGTTCTCCTGCCTCAGCCTCCCAAGTAGCTGGGATTACAGGTGTATACCACCAGGCCCAGCTAATTTTTGTATTTTTAGAAAAGATGGGATTTCACAGTGTTGGCCAGGATGGTCTCGATCTCTTGACCTCATGATCTGCCTGCCTCAGTCTCCTAAAGTGCTCGGATTACAGGCATGAGCCCCTGCACCCAGCCTAATCATCATGTTCTTTAAGAAGACCTGGGCTGGGCATGGTGGCTCACACCTGTAATCCCAGCACTTTGGGAGGCTGATGCAGTTGGTCACCTGAGGTCAGGAATTCAAGACCAGCCTGGCCAACATGATGAAACTCCATGTCTACTAAGAATACAAAAAATTAAATTAAAAAAAAAAAAAAGAATACAAAAAATTAGCTGGGCATGATGGCAGGTGCCTGTAATCCCAGCTAATTGGGAGGCTGAGGCAGGAGAATCACCTGAACCCAGGAGGCAGAGGTTGTAGTGAGCCAAGATTGCACCAGTCTGGACGACAAGAGTGAAACTCCAGTCTAGACAGCAAGAGTGAAACTTCATCTCAAAAAAAAAAAAAAAGGCCTGTCTAGTTCTCCTCATCAATATAATGTGTGCAAAATGGTGCTGAAAAATACTGGTAATACAAAGAGATATATAAAATAGGCCCCCTGCTTTTAAAGGCTATGCCACAGAATTAGGGAAGGTAAGGCTATTACACTTTAAAGAAGATAATTAAGACTATAAAGAATATAAAGTAGTCCATGGTGGGTATCAATCTGACATTTGAGAATCAGACTCTCTTGGCTCATGTTTTGGCTCCCCACTGGCTAACTCTGTGACCTTGGACAAGTTACCTAACGTCTGCTTCTATTCTTTATTTTTAATTTGAATAATAATAAATCCTATTGCATTGAGTTTGAAGACTAAATGAGTTAATGTATATAATGTCCTTAGAACATGGCCAAGACCATAGTAAATACCTATAAAGTTATTCGCACCTTTTTTTTTTTAAGAGATGGGGTCTTGCTATGTTGCCCAGGCTGGAGTGCAGTGGCTTTTCACAGGCATGATCCCACTATGGAACAGCATGGGAGTTTTGACCTCCGTTTCCGACCTGGGGCGGTTCACCCCTCCTTAGGCAACCTGGTGGTCCCCGGCTCCCGAGAGGTCACCATAATGATGCTGAACTTAGTAAGGACACCTGATTGGCATAGCACACTACAGCCCAGAACTCCTGGACTCAAGCAGTCCTCCCATCTCAGCCTCCCAAGTAGCTGGGTCTATAGGTATGTGCCACTGTGCCCGGCTGTTAGCACTTATTTTTTGTCTCCTTTTTGTTATTATTGTTAAAATATTTCACAGTTGAGTCTGCATTTTTCTTCACTTGGGAATAGTTATGAATTTCATGTTGGCAGAGGACAAAGACGGTAAATCTGCTGTGTCATCATTTAATAGCCAAATGTAGTTACTTTTCTTTGGAGTTCATATATCTCTTGGAAATATCTTAATTCTATAGAATTATAGACTCCCAAAGACTGAGGCTAGTTCTTTCTTTTGTGTTTCTTAAGCCATATGAATTACTGTAACATGGCCTATTAGTAATGTTCAGCTTTTCCTTTTTTTTTTTTTTTCAAGACGGAGTATCCCTCTGTTGCCCAGGCTGGAGTACAGTGGTATAATCTCAGCTCACTACAACCTCCACCTCCCAGGTTCAAGTGATTCTTCTGCCTCAGCCTCCCAAATAGCTGGGATTACAGGTGCCTGGGACCATGTCAGCTAATTTTTGTATTGTTAGTAGATACAGGGTTTCACCGTGTTGGCCAGGCAGGTCTTGAACTCCTGACCTCGGGTGATCTGCCTGCCTCAGTCTCCCAAAGTGCTTGGATTATGGGTGTGAGCCACTGCACCAGGCCAGTGTTCAGCTTTTCTTTATTTTCCACTGAAAGCTCATTATTGTGACATAATCGATTATGTTCAAAGTGATTTCAGCAAATCAGAGGTGAGTTGATGATCCTGTGACCTATTTTTAACCACAGTGCATCCCTTCATTCTGTTTTCTTTCCTCTTTGACACTATTCATCCAGCACGCCTATAACTTCACTGGCATATTATATCCTGGGGACAACATATTCACTGTTTTCCCTTAGGTCATTTCAGCTTTTCATCCAATGGTGCTTAGAGACTAATCCTTTGAATACTTGGTTCTAATCCCATCTGTCAATTAGCTTTGTAGCATCCAGCAGTTTGTAGCATCTTTCTGGGCCTTAGCTTTTGCTTTATTAATTGAAAGGATGAGGCTTCCAACTTTACATTTTACAATTCTAGAAGATGAGCAGAAAAATAACTTCTGACCTGGTTTACAGAGGATTGCCCATGTGCTAAGTTAGATCTTGGAGAGTTTCTCCTGGGCTCCCTGTGAACTGCTCCACTGGTGCACAAGAAGCCAAAGGGGCAAGCTCAGGACAGTGTCTCCCTGGCAAGGGCAATTACATTGGCAAAAGTTGTCTAGCATAACTTGTCATGCAGACCCCTTTTCAAGATAGCAGATTCCTTCACTGATAATGTGGCAGTGTTCTCCTTCATCAGTGGAAGACATGGAATGTGTTCTAGGGGAATTTATAGCACTTGACATGTGCTATTAATTGATAGCAGCATTTCCTTCATAGCAATACTGCTAATAAGAGGAAAATACGTGTCTGGTAGTTTCAGGGCATAGGGCAGGGTAAAGGTTGAGGAGGAAGCTTAGATAGCTTGACACAGGACAGGCAGGAGAAGGCTCTGGCAGAGGCCTGGCTCCCTTGTTTAGAAGAAGCTGGAATGAGTCCTTGCTCCTCAGCGGCTGGAACTGTAAGCTTGTCTTTGTGGTGGGGATGGGCTCATGGGGGTGGGGGTAGGAGCTGTGGACCATTATTTTCCTTCTTTTTTCTTTTTAAAAATGTGTTCCAAGTTATACCAAGGGAAAAATAATGAATTGAGAAAAAAAATAAATTAAAAAAAATTTTTTTAATTGTTTTGAGTTACAGAAAAATTGTGAAGATAGTATGAAGAGTTCCCATATACCCCACACCCTGATTATTAGCATCTTACATTAGTATGATAGATTTGTCATAATTAATGAACTAATATTGATATATGATTAGCTAAGCTCCATACTTGATTCAGATTTCCTTAGTTTTTGCATAATGTTTGTGTGTGTGTGTGTTGCAGTAACCCATGTAGGAGACTATATTACATTTAGTTGTCATGTCTCCTGAGGCTGCCTTTGGCTATGAGAGTTTCTGAGATTTTCCTTGATTTTGGTGACCTTTACAGTTTTGAAGAGTACTGGTCACATGTTTTATATGTTGTCCCTCTGTTGAGATTTGTCTGATATTTTTCTCATGATCAGACTGGCATATGGGTGTTTGAGAGGAAGATCACAGAGGTAAAGTGCCATTTTTATCACAATTCAAGGGTACATATTATCATGACTTATCTGTTGGTATTGACCTTGATTACCTGGCAGAGGTAGTGTTCGTGAAGTTTCTTTGCTCTAAAGTTACTCTTTTTGGCATTGGTGTCCACTCTCCCTCCTTCACTGCAAGACCTCATTGCAGTAGTCTTCAAAAAGAATTTTTTTTTTAAAGTTAAGCCTTTTTCCTCTCTTTCCATACAGTAGGAAGTAAAGAAAGTCACTATAGAGTATGAGTTATGCTACACTTAAGGAGTAAAGAGTTATGCTATACTGCTTTAAAAGTAGAGTATCTACATAATTTTTTTGGAATTATTTTGCATGAGAGAGGCCCATTTTTTTGTAGAAATGAGGTCTTGCTATGTTGTTCAGGCTGGACTCAAACTCCTGGGCTCCAGGGATCTTCCTGCCTCTGCCTCCCAAGTAGCTGGGATTGCAACCACACACCACTGCACCAACGTAAATTCTTTAATATCCCCTTAGTTTGTTTGGTGTCTCCAAAGATCTGTTTAGGATTGTTTCTAGGTCCCCCGTTGGAGAATGTAAGCTCAATTTCTCCATCCTAATTCTGTCTAAAATACCTGATCTGTATGGATGTCTGGGAGATAATTTCATTTTATAATTAGAAAAGGCATGAAATACATTTGTCTGATTGAGGTGACCTATGACTAAGACTCATTTACACTAGAGTCCTCTGTCAGCAGGTACAAATGACTAATAAATTCCTTTCCAATTTTGGAAATGGAGAAGAAGTTAGAGTAGGAAAGGAATTTGGAAAAGCACTGGGCTAAGATAATCAAATAACAAGATAATATTTATTATGCACTGGGTGCTGAAACAATTCCAGTTGTTTTCAGTGTATTTTTCTCATTTAGTCCTGGTACCAATCCTGTGCAGTAGATGTGACTGTTTCGTTTTTTTTTGTTGTTGTTTTTAACCATTTGTTTCTTTGAGATGGAGTCTCCCTCTGTCACCCAGGTTGGAGTGCAGTGGTGAGATCTTGGCTCACTGCAACCTCTGCCTCCCAGGTTCAAGTAATTCTCCTGCCTCAGTCTCCTGAGTAGCTGGGACTACAGGCACGTGCCACCATGCCCAGCTAATTTTTTGTGTTTTGGTTAGAGACGGGGTTTCACTGTGTTAGCAAGGATGGTCTTGATCTCCTGATCTCGTGATCTGCCTGCCTCAGCCTGCCAAAGTGCTGGGATTACAGGTGTGAGCCACCACATCTGGCCTTTTTATTTTTTTTTTTGAGATAGTCTTGCTCTGTTGCCCAGGCTGAAGTACATTGGCATGATCTTGGCTCACTGCAACCTCTGCCTCCCAGGTTCAAGCAATTTTCCTGCCTCAGCCTCCTGAATAGCTGGAATTACAGGTGCACGCCACCATGCTTGGCTATTTTTTGTGTTTTTGGTAGAGACAGGATTTCACCATGTTGGCTAGGCTGGTCTTGAACTCCTGACCTCAGGTGATCCGCCCACCTTGGCCTTCCAAAGTGCTGGGATTACAGTCATGAGCCACTGCGCCCGGCCTTGTTTCCTTCATTTAGCAGATGAGGAACCTGAGGCCTAGAAAGGGTAAATAGTCTCCTCATGGTCACACAGCAAGTGAGTGACACAATAGGATTCTGTGGTATATACTCCTGGTTGCCTCTTTTCCCTCATTTCCTCCTTTTTGGTCAACAGAATCCCTGTATTCCTGGATGTGGCAGTGTACCCGCCTATGAAGCTGCTACTTCCAACCTGTTAATAAGATACAAGTAAAAGTTGTTGAGTGGCATTGCCAGGAAAGCTCTTTAAAGGGGGTTCCCATAACTGCACAGAATACCCTTTTCCCCTTACCACCTTCCTCCCATGTCCCACCAGGAACAAGGCTGTGTAGTTCACAGTAACTATCCTGGGCCATGAGGCTACTTTGAGGTTGAAGCCAAGCACTGAGAATGGTGGAGCAGAAAAACAGATGGCCCTGCAGTCCCTACTGATTAAATAGAGTCACCATAAGAGTTTTGATTGCCTGCCTGCCTCCTCCTTTATTTGGAAGGAAGGAGTAAGAAATTCTAGCTTCTTTAAGTCCCGGTTATCGTAGGCCTCAACTGGCAGCTGAAGGGAATTCCTCTGATAGATTCTAACTTGATCTTATTGCTTCCCTCCTCTTACCACCAAGCTGTAATACACTTTGTTATAATGAAGTTACCATAAGATCACTAGATTCTTGTTACTATTTTGTACTTTACTATAGTGTGACCTTGTACACATTGGTTAGGTTTTATGAGGCCCCTGCTCCACCATTTTTTACATCTTTGGAATGGGACTTATTCATGCTCTAACTACTCTGAAGGCTCATTATGGGGGACATGCTTGTAAACTTCAAGTGTTCATGTGTGCTGTGTAGTTTTTGAAGGTGGCTGTGGCCATCCTTGGGCAAACTGAAGGGTACCAAAAAGGAAGCTTTTAGAATATGAATATAGTTTTCTGGTTTTGTCATTTTGCCTAGTGCCAACTTAATTCAGAATGAATAAATAGAAGCTGTGAAGGGAGGTGATGTTGTCCCTGCTCTGATGCATTTGAGCAGATTAACAATTGCATTGCTGATGAGCCTGAGAATGCATGCCAGGGCTGCTGCACAGGACTGAGAGTTCATTTGTTTTCAATATGGCTGCCTTCATTATACTGGAGCTTTGTCTCCAAAAGATACATTAATCAAGGAATCATTATACTGGATGATAGTTAACCGCTTTTTCTCTGAGAGCTGGCCAAGAACAAAGGGCTCAGAAGAAAATGTTTGCACAAGATGTGGAGAATTAGTTTTTCTGGCAATAAATGTCAGCATTTCCAAATAGTACTTTGAAACTAGTGCAGAGGTGTTCACATAACACTCAAAGGCCCCCAGCATAGGGTCACCCATGTAAATAATCCTGTCTTATCTTGCCACCACACCCTTTGTATCTTCATTCCTTCACAAGGATTTCCCTGGACATACACACTAGCTCAGTGGAGACTACTGGAGCTATCTGGAGATTACAAAGTAGATTCATTTTTAGTTAAAGTGTAACTATTGCCAGTGGAGGGTGCTTCTGGAAGTGGGGTTCATTTGGAATAAGGAATGTTATTGCAAGTTTTAAAATGGGCACAGCCTGGACAATAAAGCAAGACCCCGTCTTTATAAAGAATAAAATAAATTAGCTGGGCCCAGTGGTGTGTGCCTGTAGTCCCAGCTACTCCGAAGGCTGAGGCAGGAAGATTGCTTGAGCCCAGGTGTTTGAAGCTGCTGTGAGTCATGATTTCGCCACTGCACACCAGCCTGGGTGACAGAGCAAGACCTTATCTCTAAAATAAAATGTGCAGACTTCTATTTGAATATTACTCTTAATTAGATACTTAATAATGTGACATGCCTTTATATCATAAGTAACATTTTATCTCCCACCTTGTTCCATTCCTGTTTCTCCTCCATAGAAAGTTTCATGAGGTATTCAACTTTGTAACATGGCTTGGTATTTATTACTTCTCTGTAGCAGTGGGAACTCTAAAGAGTGCTTCTCAGACTTTGATCTATCTACAGATCACCTGGAGATCTTGTTCAAATGCAGATATGTTGTAGTAGGTTTTGGGTAGATTCCTGTGGATCAGCCTCCCGAGTAGGTGAGATTACAGACACTTGCCACCACACTCGGCTAATTTTTGTATTTTTTTTAGTAGAGACAGGGTTCCTCCATGTTGGCCAGGCTGATCTCAAACTCCTGATCTCATGTGATCTGCCCGCCTGGGCCTCCCAAAGTGCTGAGATTAGAGACATGAGCCACTGTGCCCGGCCGACTCTGCATTTCTAACAAGGTCCCAGTAGTACTGCTGCTGGTGGTCCCTGGGCCACATTTTGAGTAACAAGGCCCTCAGTTGTCTCTTCTGTAGGGCCAGGCTTCTTATCTCTTGGCAAGACATCAGAGTCAACTTCAAAGCTTTAAAAGACACTCATGACCGTACCCTCAGATTTCCAGATTCATTACTTCTGGAATAGTTGCTGAGGAATTGGAATTTTAAAGCTGTACATAAGACGAGAATCACTAGCTTAGTATCTTGTTTAAAAATATGATGTTGATTGGTTTCAGTGTGATTTCTTATAATTTGAACTGTTATGTTTTTCCATCTTAAGTAATTCATGCTATGATAACTTTTATTCAAACAGAATAAATAGAATTCATCATGCATTTTTCATTTCCCCCCTTTTTCAGCTTTGTTGAGGTATAATTAACAAATGAAAATTGAATATATTCAAGGTATACAACATGATGTTTTTATATATGTATACATTGTGAAATGATTACCACAATCAAGCTAGTTAAAATATCCCTCACCTCACATAACTACCTTTTTTTTGTTTCTTACAGCAAGAATACTTAAATTCTACTCTCATAGCAAATTTCAAATATAATACATTATTATTAATTATAGTCACCATGCTATATACTTGGTTCCCAGAACTTACTCATTTTATGACTAAAACTTTATACCTTTGAACAACACCTCCCCATTTCCCCTACCCTTATAATTCCTGGTAACCACCCTTCTACTCTCTGGTTCTTTTCTCTTTCTTTCTTTTTTTGAGACAGCGTCTCACTCTGCAGTGGCGCAATCTCCACTCACTGCAACCTCTGCCTCCTGGGTTCAAGCGATTCTCCTGCCGCAGCCTCCCAAGTAGCTGGGACTACAGGTGCATGCCACCATGTCCAGCTAATTTTTGTATTTTTAGTAGAGATAGGGTTTCACCATGTTGGCCAGTATGGTCTCGATCTCTTAACCTTGTGATCCACCTGCCTCAGCCTCCCAAAGTGCTGGGATTACACATGTGAGCCACTGCACCTGGCCTCTCTGGTTCTTTTTTATAATTTAATTTTTGAGACAGGGTCTCACTCTGTTGCCCACGCTGTAATGCAGTGGTAGAATCATGGCTCACTGACAACTTGACCTCCCAGGCTCAAATGATCTTTCCACTTCAGCCTCCTGAGTAGCTAGGATACAAGGGCATGCCCTGCTAATTTTTTATTTTAAAAAAATTTTTATAGAGCTAAGGTCTTGCTATTTTGCCCAGGCCGGCCTCGAACTCCTGGTCTCAAGTGATCCTCCCACTTTGGCCTCCCAAAGTGTTGCGATTACAGGCATGAGCCACTGTCCCCAGCTTGTTCTTTGCTTTTATGAGTTTGATGTTTTTAGATTCCACATATAAGTGAGATCATGCAGTATTGGTCTTTCTGTGTCTGGCTTATTTCACTTACCATAATGCCCCCCAGGTTCATCCATGTTGTCGCAAGTGGCAGGATTTCCTTCTTTTTTTCCTCTAAACAGGGTCTTGCTCTGTCACCCAGGCTGGAGTGCAGTGGCATGATCACAGTTCACTGCAGCCTTGACTTCCTGGGCTCCAGTGATCCTCCCATCTTAGCATTTCAAGAAGCTGGGACTACAGGCTCTCACTACCATGCCAAGCTAATTATTATTTTAATAATCTTTTTGTAGAGATGTAGTCTCACTGTGTTGCTCAGGTTGGATTTTCTTCTTTTTAAAGGCTGAATAGAATTCCAATGTGTGTGTATACATATACATACATATACTTATTTATATACATATATATGTATACACACACACCACATTTTGTTTATCCATTCATTTGTCATCAGACACTTAGGTTGTTTACATATCCTGGCTATTGTGAATAATGCTGCAGTGAACATGGGAGTGCAGATATCTCTCTGAGATAGTGATTTATTGGTCAGGCGCCGTGGCTCATGCCTGTAATCCCAGCATGTTGGGAGGCTGAGGTGGGTGGATCACTTGAGAGCAGGAGTTCGAGACCAGGTTGATCAACATGGCAAAACCCCGCCTATACTAAAAATACAAAAATTAGCCAGGTGTTGTGGTGTGCACCTGTAGTCCCAGCTACTCAGCAGGCCAAGGCATGAGAATCACTTGAACCCAGGAGACAGAGGTTGCAGTGAGCCAAGATCCCACCACTGACTCCAGCCTGGGCAACAGAGTGAGAGTCTCAAAAGGAAAAAAAAAAACAAGAGAGAAAGAGAGAGAGAGATTTATTTCCTTTGGATATATACTCAGAAGTGGCATTGCTGGATAGTAGTTCTATTTTTAATTTTTTTGAAGAACCTCCATACTGTTTTCCATATGGCTATACCAATGCACATGTAAGAGTTCCCTTGTCTTCACACCCTGCCAACAAGTACATTTTGACTTTTTTTTTTGGTATGACAGGGTCTTGTTGTGTTGCCCATGCTGGAGTGTAGTGGTGTGATCATAGCTCACTGCAGCCTTAAACTACTGGGCTCAAGCAATCCTCTTGCTTCTGTCTCACAAGTAGCTGAGACTACAGGTGTGCACCACTACACCAAGTTAATTTTTTTTTTTTTTGTAGTAAAGACAGAGTTTTACTATGTTGACCAGGCTGGTCTTGAACTCCTGGCCTCAAGTAATCCTCCTGCCTCAGCCTCCCAAAGTGCTGGGATTATAGGCATGAGCCACTGTGGCCAGCTCACATTCTTTTTGAGACAGGGTCTTCTCTGTCATCCAGGCTGGAGTGCAGCGGTTTCATTTCTCTGCTCACTATAGCCTTGACCTCCTGGGCTCAAGAAATCCTCCCATCCCAGCCTTCCAGGTAGCTGGGACTACAGGTGTGTGCCACCATACCCGGCTAATTTTTAAACTTTTTGTAGAGACTGAGTCTCAATGTGTTGCCCAGGCTGTCCTAGAACTTCTAGGCTCAAGTGATCCTCCTGCCTCAGGCTCCCAGAGTGCTGGGATTACAGGAGTAAGCCATCATGCCCAGCCTCTGGCTGACTTTTTGAGAATAGCCATCCTAACAGGTGTGAGATGATATCTAACTGTGCTTCTGATTTATATTTCCCTGATGGTTAGTAATGTTAACTGCCTTTTCATATACCTGTTGGGCATTTGTATATTTCCTTTGAAAAAAACGTCTATTCATGTCCTTTGTCTATTTTAAAATCTGTTTTTTGTTTTTTTTTGCTATTGAATAGTATGAGTTCCTTATATATTTTGGATATTAACCCCTTATTAGATATATGGTTTGCAAATATTTTCTCCCATCCCATGGGTTTTCTTTTATTGTTTTTGTTCTTTTTTTTTTGCTTTGCAGAAATTTTTAGTCCCACCATGAATTTTATACAGGGATTTTAGTCAACTCCTCTATTATTTTATAGTCTTAAGTAGGCTCCACATAAAGAATGGTGTAGTGAGTTATCATTGAAGTAACTGGAAAACACTATGTGTTCATTGTTCTTTCAGCTTGCAAGAAACAGGCATGTTCACCTTAGCTGATGTAGGCTTATTGGAAGGATACACATATGAATTGAAAGACATGGGAAATATGGCCAAGGGCAGTAGCTCATGCCTGTTATTCCAGCACTTTGGGAGGCTGAGGCAGGTGAATCACTTGAGGTCAGGAGTTCAAGACCAGCCTGGCCAACATGGTGAAATCCCATTTCTACTAAAAATACAAAAATTAGCCAGGCATGGTGATATGCACCTATAATCCCACCTACTCAGGAGGCTGAAGCATGAGAATTGCTTGAATCCGGGAGGTGGAGGCTGCAGTGAGCTGAGATTGCACCACTGCACTCTAGCCTGGGTGGGTGACAGAGCAAGACTGTGTCTAAAAAAATAAAAGAAAAAAGAAAGACGCAGGAAGTAGTTTCAGAAGGTATTTGAAAACGAGAGTAACTCTAAAAAACTGACAGCAAATAGCTACTCTGGAGAACATTTTTTGATAAGTTGAGATGACTCTGTTGTTCCTTATGGTTAGTGACACTACAGTTTAGTGATGTCTGCTTCCATGGCTTCTAAGGTACTGAATAATTGACTGTCTTTTGTTTTTCTCATAGCCTCTCCAAGAAAGAGGTTCTAAGTAGGTTGGTCAGCCACAGTTCTGCACAGGATGGCCGTTTGTGGCAGGGTTCTTAACGCCATTTACCTTTGTGGTCTATGGCAAACCTGTAGAGAGCTGCCTTTTCAGACCCATCCTAGGTCACTTTGCTGGGGCAAGATGGTGGAGTTTTGTGGAACCCACATGCTCACCTACATACTAGAAATGCCTGCAATTGCTTCTGTCTGATGGGTCCTAGGGCCTGTGGGGGGTACCTTGAGGTTTCTCAGAATGGAAAGAGGGTAGAATTTGTAGGCTTCAGGAATAACCTGACCACTCTGACTTTCAGCAGTGTGAGTTTCCTGAGGGAAGAGGCTTTGTTCATATCCCTCATAACTCAGAACAATGCCTGGCACATGTGCTCAGTACATAGTTGTCAAATAGGACAGGCTTGAGTTTTTTAAATGGTTTAGGCCAGGCACAGTGGCTCCCACCTGTAATTCCAGCACTTTCAGAGGCTGAGGTGGGCAGATCATTTGAGCTCAGGAGCTCAAGACCTGTCTGGCCAACATGGTGAAACCCCATCTCTACTAAAAATACAAAAATTAGCTGGGTGTGGTGGCCCATGCCTATAATCCCAGCTACTTGGGAGGCTGAGCAGGAGAATCACTTGAACCTGGGAGGTGGAAGTTGCAGTGAGATCGTGCCGTTTCACTCCAGCCTGGACAACAAGAGTGAAACTCTGTCTCAAAAAAAAAAAAAAAGGTTTAATATAGTCTTTATTTTTAGTTCGATTACATTTAATTCTAACTGGAACTCTTACGTATACAAGGTTGAAGGCACATCTCTCCTCTGCTCATGGCTTACCCTGTGGAGGGGAAACCATGTATGCTAATATGTAAAACTTCATGTTTTCCTGTTTCTTTCTTAATCCTGAGCACTTTAGATGTTTGCCATTTGGAGTCAGTACAGCCAACCCAGGCTTTGGGCTGCTACACAGTTCATTGATGTCAAGTACGGCACCCAAACGCCTTCCCAACTGTCCTCAGAGACAGCAAAGGGGCCCCGCAGGGCCTTGAACTCCTGAACATGATACCTTTCCTCAGGCTCCATGGGCATGCACCTGCCAGACGGGTCTAGCGCCAGGAACTCTGGGAAGGCAGAGCCTCAGGGTTGGCGCCCTGAGTGACTTGTCGGGCTTGCGTGGGCTCCGCCATCTTGAGTCCTGATTAAATTGAATTTTGAAGCTTAAATGTCGATTTGGATATTTGGCCAGAGAAAGCTCGTTTTCAGGTACAGAGGGAGACACTTAAAAGACAGAAGTTGTCATTAGTTGTGATTGCAGCAGCTGCTGCTTTTTAAAAAAAGCCCCAGACCCTGTAAATTGTAAATAACGATGCGGGAAGGTGGATGATAAAGATATTTGAGAAAAAATCTGCTGGGTTAGTGACACAGGATGCAGGGCCTCAACATGAGGGACAAGTCCAGTGTTGCTAACGTTTCGTGACTTGGAAAAAGGTGGTTGCCGTTTGACAGCCTCTTTAGGAAAGAGACAATGACACTGAACAGTTAGTATTAAACCTTAATTACAGCGCGTTTACTATTAGTGTTAAATTTAATGACGAATACTTAGGTAGCATTTAGAACAAACCTTTCAGTAGCTCCTTGAGCACACGGGTTTTGCAAACATTGTAGAATGTAATTTGGTATTGCTCACCTCATAGGTTTCCAATGAATGTTTAAAGAAGTTAATGAAGAATTGAGGTTTTCATTCCAATATTCTTTTTCTCCCTTCTGTTTTTGTTGAGCCCCTAGCTTTCTTCTCTTTCCCTGTCTAACTTGTTTCTGCCCACCTTTTCTTTTTTGAGACGTAGTCTCTCACTGTCACCCAGGCTGAGTGCAGTGGCACACGATCTCCGCTCACTGCAACCTCTGCTTCCCGGATACAAGCGATTCTCCTGCCTCAGCCTCCCGAGTAGCTGGGATTGCAGGTGCCCACCACCACGCCTGGCTAATTTTTTTGTATTTTTAGTAGAGATGGGGTGTCACTGTTTTGGCCAGGCTGGTCTCTAACTCCTGACCTCATGATCCACCCGCCTTGGCCTCCCAAAGTGCGGGGATTAACAGGCATGAGCAACCGGGCCTGGTCCCAGTCCCTAGCTTTCTCACTCCTGTGGTAGACGTTTTTTTAAAAGTACCAACGTTTTAGCATGTCTGAACAAAATATTTATCAATCATTTATTTAGTACTAAATATATGTCAGGAGCTCATGTAATCCTCCTAACAAACCTGGAAGGCAGGTTCTTTTGTTTTCCTGTTCTTAAAATAAGAAAAATGAGTTAAAGGGGGCATTTGAACAGTTCTGTGAATTTTATTACACATGTAGTTTCTTGTGGCAGCTACCATAGTCGCCATACAGAATAGTTTCATCACCTGGAAATTCCCTGTACTGCCCTTTGTCGTCAGACCTTCTCTACGTGCCTTTCTACTGGCAAGCAACTATCTGCTCTCTGTCACTATAATACTGCCTTTTCGGCCGGGCGTGGTGGCTCACGCCTGTAATCCCAGCACTTTGGGAGGCCAAGGCGGGCAGATCACAAGGTCAAGAAATCGAGACCATCCTGGCCAACATGGTGAAACCCTGTCTCTAC
>PVKP010032529.1:0-25840 GCA_004027715.1 Plecturocebus donacophilus | reverse complement strand
GCATTGGTTTAGAACATATTCTTTTAGCTCACAGAAGTTTCTTATTATCCACCTTCTGAAGCCTAATTCTGATGATTCTTCACACTTGTTTTCCATCAAGCCTTGTTCTGTTACTGATGGGGAACTAGCGTCCTCTGTGGGAGAGACTTTCTGATTTTGAGTGTTCTCAGTTTTTTTACTGTGGCTTCTTGGCATCTTTATGGTTTTATCCATCTGTTGTCTTTGTAATCACCCACTTTCAAATCAGGTCTCTGAGTGGATGTCCAGCTTGTTAATTCCCAGCTCCGGGATCTATGTACTTTTCACTGTGCAACTCGCAACACTAGCTAAGACAGCAGCGTTGAAATTTGTGGTGCCTTTCTGCCCGGAGGTCTCCGGTCTGGCTTCTCAGTCCCTTTTTCGGTCAGCTGGATGGGCTGCTCTGACTTCCCAGAGCACCAAACATCATCCAAAAGGAGACTCAGTCCCGTTTACTCCGCACCAAGAGCCGCTGAGCCGAGGCGCCAGCAAAAAAGCCGCGCCGGCCGAAAGGGTCGCGCTGGCGACCCGTGGGGCTCCTCCACTGGGAATGTCCTGGTCCGTGGGCAGCAAAAATTTATCGGTAAGTGTGGCATCCGCTGGCTCTGCGCTTTTACTGGGAGCTGCAATCCTGAGCTGCTAGTGATCGGCCATCTTGGATCTCTCTCCACTATATTGTTTTTAAATGGAAATACCACTGCTAAAAACAAATGCTGTAAATAGAATTATGTCTTTTGTTTCCAAACTCAATAGTAGAGTAATGTAAAAATAATAATAAAAGTGAGATAGTTCATGGCAGAGTTATCTCAAGGTAAATGCTGCAGCCACAAGGGCTACGGGCAAGTATTCTTGGGGCAAAAGGGAAAAGGGTTAGTTAAAATAGACTATAGAGTTGTGAACATTACTCTAAGTAAGGTTTTAGCTATCCTCGTAGATTTTTTTTTCTTTTTTGAGATGGAGTCTCACTCTATCGCCCAGGGTGGAATGCAGTGGTGTAATCTTGGCCCGTTGCAACCTCCACCTCCCATGTTCAAGCTATTCATCTGCCTCAGCCTACCAGTAGCTGGGATTACAGGCACACACCACCATACCCGGCTAAGTTTTCTATTTTTAGTAGAGATGGGGTTTCACCACATTGGCCAGGCTGGTCTCGAACTCCTGACCTCGTGATTCACCCACCTCGGATTCCCAAAGTGTTGAGATTACAGGAATGAGCCACTGTGCCTATCTTCATAAATTTTGATAAGAAGTGTTCTCCAATTCATTTTCAGCAAATAAATAATGTGTAATATCTGTATCATTTTCCTCATTGATCTGAGAGTTATTTAGATTAGTGACTTTAATATTTGTTTCTGACTTAACTATTCTTACTAATTTTTTTATTTTTTGAAAATAAAGAATATATGAATCTTTTAATAAAAGACTTATCTTCATTAAAGTATACTATACACACAGGAAAGATAAGAATCATTAGGGCCCAACTTATTGAACTTTGTTACTTTATAACAACATTAATGTGTCCATGTAACCATGACTTATGTCAAAACACAGCATCAAAGCATTCCCCCTCTCTCCTCCCAAAGGTAGCCACTATTTTGACTTAAAACACTATTCAATTGTTTCATCTGTTTTTGAACATTATGTAAATTGAATTACACAATATCTATTTTATGTATCTTCTTCTGATATTAGTTGATTATTGATTGATGTTAGCTGTTGCTTTAAATTGTACTATTCATTTTTATCGCTTTGTAATATTATGTTGCATAAATTAAACAAAATGCATTTAATCTGATGTTGATGGGCATTTCTGCTGTTTCCTTTTTGGAACTATTTCAAATAAGGTTGCTATGAATATTCCTGTACATATGCTCACATTAAAGTGTGAATAAATTTTTGGCTCTATAACCACAAATGAAATTGCTGAGTCAGCGTTTAGAGAAAACACCGAAGTTGTTCTCCAAGTGATGGTGCTACTTTGTCCTCTGCAATAAACGAGTTATCCATTGCTGTTTATTTTCATAATCAGTTTTTACTTATTTTTTTTCAATTTTCATTATTCTGGAGAGTATGTAATATTTTCTTATGTAGATGTTAATCTGCATTTTCCCAAAGGACTCGGGAGGTTGAGGACTTTTTAAATGCTTATGGGATGCCTGACTATCCTCTTTTGTAAAATCTTTTTTCAGTTTTCTTGCTAATTTGTCGCTTGAGTTGTGTCTATTATTCTTATTGATTCATAGTATTGTATGTGTGTGAGAGAGAGTGCAAGACAGTGTGTGTCTGTGAAAAACAAAAATACTTTGTTGTATTTTTGGCAAACATACTCTTTCACTCTGTGACTTTTATTTTTACTCTGTTAATGTCTTTTGATAAAGAGAAAGTCTTGATCCAAATGTGCACCATTTCATCAATGCTTTATGGTTTCTACTTGTATGTACTTCCTAAGAAATCTTCATCTCCTTCAAAGACATGAAAATATTTTTTTCTGTTGGTATCTTCTAGATGCTTTATTCTTTTACCTTTTGCATTTAGATGATGTGAGGTCCATTTTCATTTTGATTGAAAAATGGTGGTCCATTTTCATTTTTCCAATTGGATATCCAATAGATTATGCACCATTAACTGACATGATTTGGGTAGGAGCTGGGACTTTGAAGGCTGGGCTCATATACTGGACCAAATTGAAGACTACCTAAAACAGGTTGAGCAGAAGCAGCTTTCCATAAGAGATGCCCACCAAGGTGCCATGTTAGTTTACTATGGCCATAGCAACACCAAGAGGGTATCACCTCTTTCCATGGCAATGACCCAATTATCCAGAAATTACCACCCTAATTCTAGAAATTTCTTCATAAACTACCCTTTAATGTGCATATAATTAAAAGTGGGTCAGATATGAGTGCAGAACTACCTCTAAGCTGCCATTCTGGGCACGTTGCCAGTGGAGTAGACCTGCTCCCTAAGAAGCAGTACATCTGTTCCAGCTATGCACTGTCACTTCAATAAAAGTTACTATTTAACACCACCTTGTTCACATTGAATTCTTCCCTGGGTGAAGCCAAGAACCCTCCTGAACTAAGCCCAAATTTGGGGGCTTGCGTGTCCTGCAACAAGATCATTGTTTCCTCACTGCTGGGTGATGCCATCCTTGTCATAAATGTAATGTCCGTTTATTTACAGATCTGGTCCTTGATCCTTCATCTGGTTAAGTGGTCTCTTTGTCTAAGTTGTCCTTCCACCATTTTTAGCACTATTATTATTATTATTATTATTATTATTATTATTATTATTATTTTGTCTTTGAGTCAGAGTCTCACTCTGTCACCCAGGCTGGAGTGCAATAGCGTGGTCTTGGCTCACTGTAACCTCCGCCTCCCAGGTTCAAGGGATTCTCCTGCCTCAGCCTCCTGAGTAGCTGGGAAAACAGGCACTTACCGCCATACCCAGTTAACTTTTGTATTTTTAGTAGAGACAGGGTTGGCCAGGCTGGTCTCAAAGTCCTGACCTTGTGATCCACCCACCTTGGCCTCTCAAAGTGCTGAGATTACAGGCGTGAGCCACCACACCCAGCCTACTTTTAGCATTATTTAATTTCTACACTTAATAACTTCTGAAACATCTTGTAGAATATGTTCTCTTCATTTTATTTTCATCTCACATTTCCATATACAATTTAGCATCTGCTTGTAAAATTCCAACAAATTTCACTGGGAGTCTGAATTGTATCAAATGTAAAAATCAGTTTGAGTAGAATGGGCTATACAATATGAAATAATATATCCCTCCCTTTACGTAGGTTTTTATTAATTTCTCTTTATGTTTTATAGTTCTTTGTTCTGACATTTTGTACATTTCATATGTTTTGTTCCCACAAAGTTGATGTTTATGCAATTGCTAATGTACGTTATTAAAATGCAATTTAATGATTATTATTGACATATGGGAATATAAATATTTAAATTTTTGAACAGGTATTCATTAACTTTGTTAGACACATATTTTCATTTTTCTATAAGCATTATGTTGTTTTCAATAATGATTTCATTTCTTCTTTCTAATATATATATTTTTCCATTGTATTCTTCTTTTTTCTTTTTTTTAACATTTATTTATTATAATTTAAGTTCTGGGATACATGTGCAGATCATGCAGGTTTGTTATGTAGGTATACATATGCCACGGTGGTGGTTTGCTGCCTCCATTGCTCCATCATCTACATTAGGTATTTCTCCTAATGCTATCCCTCCCCAATCACCCCATCCCCTGCTCTTCCTCCCCTAGCTCCTCAACCCCCAGGCCCTGGTGTGTGATGTTCACCTCCCTGTGTCCATGTGTTCTCATTGTTCAACACTGACTTATGAGTGAAAACATGCGGTGTTTGGTTTTCTGTTCTTATGTCAGTTTGCTGAGAATGATGGTTTCCAGTTTCATCCATGAACCTGCAAAGGACATGAACTCATCCTTTTCTATAGCTATATAGTATTCCATGGTGTATATGTGCCACATTTTCTTTATCCAGCCTATCATTGATGGGCATTTGGATTGGTATCTAGTCTTTACTATTGTAAACAGTGCCACAATAAACATAAGTGTGCATGTGACTTTATAAATGAATGTTTTATAATCCTTTGGATATATACCCAGTAATAGGATTGCTGGAGCAAATGGTATTTCTAGTTCTAGATCCTTGAGGAATCAGCACACCGTGTTCCACAATGGTTGAATTAATTTACACTCCCACCAACAGTGTCAAATTGTTCCTATTTCTACACATCCTCTCAAGTATATGTTGTCTCTTGATTTTTTAATGATTGTCATTCTAACTGGCATGAGGTGGTATCTCAATGTGGTTTGGATTTACATTTCTCTAACGACCAGTGATGATGAGCATTTTTTCATATGATTTTTGGCTGTATAAATGTCTTCTTTTGAAAAATTGTATTCTTATAATACATAGGACCTTAAAGCAATGTTAAACTGAGCAGATGATTTGGGGCATCCTATGTCTTGAGGGAACTCTTTCAGTATTTTGATATTAAATAAAATATTTACCAACTACTTATAGAAAATCTTTAATGGAATTAGGAAAAATTCATTTTACTTAAGTTTGATAATAATTTTTATCATGAATAGATATTGAATTTGATGTGGGAATTTAGTACATCTACTCAGCTGATTATATGTTCAAAAAAACATTCTGTATAAAACAAGTCTTGTGATGTATCACCATTTTTTACAATGCTATCATTATTATTACTTCACCATTTTGAATCTATGTTTGTGAGTCTGATTGGCCTATAATCTTCCTTTCCTAGAATTTTCTTATGAAGTTTTAGTGTGAGAATATGAGAATCTCATATAATGGGGTAGTAAAAAAATATTCCTTTTTTTCTATTCTCTGAGATTATGTAATATTGGCATTATTTCTCACTTAATATTTGACACAATTTATCATCATTGGGGTCTGGAATTTTTCTTTGTAGAAACATTTTTCATTAAAGATTTAATTTCTTTCATAATTTCAAAACTAGTTTTTCTCATTTATTCTTATGTTAGATTTAAAAATTTACATTGTTCTAAGAATTTATCAGCTTATAATATCTTCTAATTGCCATTTCAATATCAACTTCATCTGCAATAATGACACATTTTCACCTCTGGCATTATTAGTGCCTCCCTACATTTTTAAAAAAAATAGTGATAAATATTGCAGAATTTTATCAATACTATTAGCTTTTCCAAAGAGCTAGCTTTCAATTCTCTTACTATTTGTTTTTCTATTTCTTATCTTATCTGCATCTATTATTGGCAATTCTTTCTTTCTACCTTTTGAAACTTAATTTTCAGTTCTAGACATGGTGACTCAGTTCATGAATCTTCAGTCTTTTTTTTTTTTGTAAGACACAAATTGAAGGGTAAAAATTTCCTTCTTAAAGCATAAATTTAGTTTCATTCCACAAGTTCTGAAATGTTATATTTCTATTTTCATGCAATATAAATTATTTCTAATTTTATTTTTAATCCATTTGTTATTTAGATGTATGTTGCCTAATTTCCTAGTATATGGGACTATCAAGTTATCTTTCTTCTCTTTATTTTTAGCTTAATTCTACTCTTGCCAGAGAACATTTTTTGTATAATTTCAGTAATTTGAAATTTTTTGAGACATATTTTCTGGTCCAACATGGGGTCAGTTTTTATCAAATGTTCTGTTTGCTATTAAAATGAATGTATAATATACAGTTATTAAATGCAATTAAGTCATGCATTAATACATCATTTTGGTCAAATTTTAAAATCATTTATCATGGATGAATTTTTTTCTGTTATTCTATCAATTACTAAGAGATGTACATTAAAATCTCCTACTATGATTGCAGATTGCCTGTTTTTGTTGTTATTTTTTTTGCTTAATATATTTTAAAACTGTTATATTAGGCTCTCTTGAATAAGTTGTTAGAATTGTTTTAACTTTCCAGCAAATTAAAGTTTATCAAAATGAAATATTCTTTTTAAATATTCAGTAGTGTTTTTTATCTTAAATTCTACTTTGTCTAACAATAATTTAGTTTAATTGTATATTTTATATAACCTTTTTTAAAAAATTCATTTTATGTACTCATAACTAAAGTATTTCTCTTGTAAGCTGTGTACAATTAGGATTTGTTTCTATTCAGTTGGAAAATATTTACTTTTCAAAGTATTTAGTTCTTTGACATTTAGTGTAATTAATAATGCACTTGAGTTTAAATTTACATTATAACTTTTTTCTATTTCTTTGAACTGTCTTATGTTGCTTTTGTTCTTATTCTGGCCTTTTAAAATTAATTTTGAAAATGAAAAGCTTTTTACTTAATTTTTTCCTCCTGTTTGCTTGGTAATTATACATACAGTTACATACTGCTCTTTCAAGTTTACCCCAAAGATTAGAACATAAATTCTCAAATTCTAATATAAATTAGTATTTACACCATTTCTCTGTTAATAGAAATGCCTTAGAAACCTTAGACCATTTGCTGTCCCCCATATTATGTACAATTATTATCATGAATTTTTATTTTCTTTGTCACTTAAACGCCTCAATACATTTTTATTATGAATATTGCTTTATATATGCAATATTCAATTAGGTTTCTCCAGTCATGACCCTTTTCACTGCTCTTGATTCTTTCCCCATATGCATGCTAACATTCAAAATCATTTTTCTTCTGCCTAACGATTCTCCTTATTGTTTGCCTCCCTGTCTATCTGCTGCTGATTAATTATTTCAGCTAATGTTTGTCTGAAAATGTCTTAAGAATGAAGGATTTCATTTTTTGAAATATATTTTCACTGATAAAATTTTAAGTTGGCAGTCACTGCTTTCATTATTTGAAAGATGTCATTCCATTGTCTTTTGGCTTCCATTGTTTCTGTTAAAAAGTTAGCTTTTTGTTCAGGCACAATTTCTATTTTATTTCAGAGGTTTTATTTCCTCCTTTCTTCCACATCCGTTTAAGTAAATTTTTATAATTTTTTTCTGATGAAATCCTTAGTATGTCTTTTGTTTTCAGCTGAACTGTGTCTGATATGAGGTCATTATTTAATGTGTATATCCGATAATGCCACTGTCTGTTGGTTGCTTCTTTCATTTTGTTGATATATTATCTTGTTTTCTATATACTTGATTATTTTTGTTTGAGTGCTAAAAACTGTACAAGAAAAACTATGGAGATAATCTGAGGCTGGGTGTGGTGGCTCATGCCTGTAATCCCAGCACTCTGGGAGGCCAAGGCTGGTGGATCATTTGAAGTCAGGAATTCAAGTTCAGCCTAGCCAACATGGTGAAACCCTATCTCTATCAAAAATACAAAAATTAGCTGGGTGGTAGTGGTGCACGCCTGTAATCTCAGCTACTCAGGAGGCTGAGGCAGGAGAATTGTTGAGCCTGGGAGGCAGAGGTTGCGAAGAGCTGAGATCACACCAATGCACTGCAGTCTGGGCAACAGAGTAAGACCCTGTCTCAGTAAATACATAAATTGAGGTTCTGTGTTCTCTAGAGCAGAAGCTGGCAAACTTTTCCTGTGAAGGCAAGGGGTAAACATTATTGAGTGCAGGTTTTATGGTTTCTTTTGCAACTGCTTAACTTTAACACTGTAGTGTGAAAAGTATTATAAAAAATATGTAAATGAATGAATGAGCCTATGTTCCAACAAACCTTTATTTAAAAACAGTCATCTGACTGGATTTGGCTTAAGGACTACGGTTTGCTGACCCCTCATTCTAGAGAGAATTTACTTTTGGCTTTGATAAATTGATAATCTAGGTGCATTAGCAATCTGATGCTACCTTGTTCCAATAAGAAATTGAGATAATTCAAAGCTAGACTTCTGTTCTCATGAAAGCTTATCTGTATGTCATTCATCTAAATCTATTGATTAGAACAAGGTTTCTCAAGCCTGGCACTATTTTGAGCCAGAAATTCTTTGTTTTAGAGGGCTATCCTGTACATTGGAGAATATTTAGGAACATCATGGTCTCTAGCCCCTACATTCAGTAACACACTCCACCTTACAATTCTGATAAGTAAGAAGTCTCCAGTGATGGCCAAACAGCCCTGGGGCAACAAAATTGCCCCCAGTCAAGAACTACTGGCCTGAGGGTCCCCTTGATGGTCAGACCTACCTCAATTTATTATTCTCCTAATGTTCCTCGTACTATATGCCTTGAAAGCTCTGCTCAGGTTCTCAACTTTCAGCCACCTCTTTAAGAATGGGATGAATACTTTAGTGTGCAATAACCCCAAATATTTGTCTCATCTCTTTGGATTTTTCTTCTCCTGGCTTTGGTACACTCTTTTTTTTCCTAATACCCCTTTTCTATGTTCTATTTTAGATTATTTTTTTTAAGCTTAGTAGTCTGTTATTACTATAAGTAGAACACCCAAAATATAGCACTTTTATTTATTTATTTATTTCTGAGATGAAGTTTTGCTCTTGTTGCCCAGGCTGGAGTGCAATGGTGCAATCTTGGCTCACTGCAACCTCCGCCTCCTGTGTTCAAGTGATGCTCCTGCTTCAGCCTTTGCAGCTGGGATTACAGGTGCCTCCCATCACGCCCAGTTAATGTTTTATGTATTTTTAGTACAGATGGGGTTTCTCCATGTTGGCCAGGCTGCTCTCAAACTCCTGACCTCAGGCAATCCTCCCACCTCAGCCTCCCATAGTGCTGGAATTACAGGCATGAGCCATTGTACACAGCCATATGTAGCACTTTTAATGGACTTTGTTTCCTAAATTTGTCTTTTATTAGATATAATTGGGAATGGAAAAAGCAATTCAATAGTCTTAATAGATTCCATTTATACTAAATGCCAAATTTATTATAACCTTTCTGTGTACATTAGTCAGTTAATTCTAATGTCATTATCTAATTTAAAATTAAATAATTCAATTTCCATGAAATAAAAAGACTACATGCTAGACTTTTTAAAGTCAATTTGGAAATCTAATCTTGATATAATTTATTTATTAATCATAATTTAGTACTAAATTAAAACATGCAGATTATTTAAAGATATTACATTTTTTAATGGATAAAATAATTTAAGTAAAAATTTTTAAGATAATAGGCCAGGTGTGGTAGCTCACACCTGTAACCCTAGCACTTTAGGAGGCAGGATTGAATCACCTGAGTTCAGGAGTGCGAGACCAGTCTGGCCAACATGGTGAAACCCGGTCTCTACTAAAAATACAAAAATTAGCTGAGTGTAGTGTACATGCCTATAATCCTAGTTACCTGGGAGGCTGAGGCAAGAGAATAGCTGGAACATGGGAGGCAGAGAATTCAATGAGCCGAGATCATGCCACTGCACTCCAGCATGGGTACAGAGTAAAACTCTGTCTGAAAAAAAAAAAAAAGAAAATTAAGGTTTAGTTTTTTCCTAGAATAGCACTAATTGAATTTGTTATAGTTTTAATTATGTCATTATCAAAGACTTATATGTTTAGTAAACCTGGGTCTTTTATTGACAACCTGTGTGACATTAATCTATTTGCTTAGTCTTTCTGGGACTTGATTTTATTTCCATAAAATAAGTGATAGTGAACACTTTTTTTAACACAATTTGTGCATGGTATTGGTTTATGTATTTACATTTATTAATTTGAGTAATGCTTATAGTAACCATATGAGTTTGCCACTATTAATATGCCTACTCTTCAGATAAAGAAACTGATTTAATATCTATTACAAATATAAATGTATTGCTTACATTTGATATAATATGACTAATGATTAGAGTTGGAGACTTGGCATGATGAATTCCATTTAACTTATAGAGTTACTGGTAAACAGCTTTACCTGTATGTAACTCTGTAAAACAAATTATGAAACTAACACTATAAAATACCTTGCTCGGTTATATTTTAGATGACCATTTTCCTCAAATGTTTGGATGTGTCCATATATCCAATTATAGCTACTAACATATTTTATTGCTTTTAAGCAAAGATTTAGCCATTCTATATCAAGATAGTACTTACATTCTCTTAATCAGGTTTGCTTTCTCCAAAACTATGTATTTTAAAAATAATATTCTGTGCTTTGTCATCCTAATTGACCACCTATAACCCTGGGCTTGAGTTTCAACCAACTCCAAAAGCAAAAGCACTACTTAATTTTGTCTACTCCTAAAGAGTTAGTCAACTTCAAAGAATCAGATTGATAAATTATAAAACTATATTTTTAAAACATTCATTTGCTCACTAACAATTTTTACAACACAAATTATTAAAAACTTGTGTATGTGTATTGAATGCTAACCTATGTTTGTGGTATGAAAGCAAAGGTCTCCAGTGAGAAGTAAGATTACATCCTATATTCTTCTCCAGATATTGAGTTTCCTTCCTTAGATTTCACTACTGGAAATTAGGCAAGCATTTGAGAACAACTATAACAACCAATTTTAAAGTAGCATTTTTCTTACAAGAATTATATGCTATCATATATAGTATATTATAGCTTTTATAATTTCTTAACATACTTATTCCTTAATCTAATAATCATTTGCTCAATGCCTAATAGTTTCAAGGTGATGTTTGAGTCAATGGCTTTAAATTTAATGCATATTAAATTCTACAGGAAGATTTTTAAAGAATACTTTATCACCCAGCCAAACCAGCTAAGTCTAAATCTTGGAGATGAAATGTCAAGGCATTACTCTGAAACACAACAGATTTTAAAAAGGATTTTTAAACTCTCCATGGATTCTAATGCACACCAGATTAAACACTGCACCCCACACCCTACACTGGGACATATAAATATATATTTGGCACCAGATATTTTCTCAAGTTGCTAATAATTAAGTGAGTAAAATATCCATGGTGTATTATAATGTTTAAAATCTGGCTCTCTGAACAAAAGCTTTAATTGTAAAACTTGCTGATTTTCATGGTGTAAATCTGTTCACCATGCCCAACTTAAAGCTTGCAACATGATTCCCTGAATGCACAGTTGGGAAGAAATGCAAAACAGCACACTATTACATGGAGTTTCCACCACTCAGATATAATAGATTATATAAATAACCTCAAAATTGCAAGTAATAATAAAATGGGGTAAAATAATTAGAAATAATGAGGTTTAATTGTTGTACATATTTTAATATGATTTATGGGTATCAGTTTAAATATATTTATATAATTTTTAATAATGGCAATATTTACCTGTCAGCTCACAAAATCCTCAAAAGTTTAAAAATCAGTTTTTGCAAGAGTGTACAAGTGAGCTTTGACAAACCACCACCTCTAATACATACTATGTGAACTACAATAGATAATTGGAAAGAAAATAAGCACCATGAAAGCATATTATCTCCTTCGCTTCTGAAAACCATTTAGTAGAGGTGATAAAGTGCGTATAACCCTCCTTTTACTGGCAAGGCTATAAAAATTCCCAGAGACCTCAATTTGCCCCTTCCTGAGTAAGCCGCAGATCTGAACCAGATCACTGCCACCTGACTCCCATTCATTTTCTTTACCAATGAGTCTTTTAAAAATCATCCCAGAAACCAAAAATTATATTAATTTGGGAACTTTTTTAAAAAAGGATTTTAATTACTGACATATCTATATTTAAAAGTTGTCCATGCTAAGCTGCACTAATCATTGAGCAGATTTTCCTTTGCCTCTTTAATGATGAAGCTTAGAATAATATTTTACACAGAAGCTCCCTGCATTATTAACTAATAGTATTCACCAAGCACTTACCTTATATTCTGCTTGAAACATAAGGGTAGCAAAAGGAATACAAGTTTTGATGTTTACACTCAAGAAGCTTTCAGTCTTATTGATCTCCAAAACAGCAAAAACGTAAAGCAAGTCAATTCGGTCATTTTAAATAAAGGTACTAACTTTTGAGTGTGAGGAAAAATTCTAGCAAGCCAGAGAATGCTCAAGAGGCTGTGTTAATGAAGGAGAGAAGACTAGAGTGGGACCTTCAAAAATGGGTAGTTGTCTTTCCTAAAGGGAGAGAAAAATTATCTCAGACAGCGTGAGATTTCTTAATTTCCTCACTTCTTACACCTGCTTGTTTTGAAATTGCATTAGGGCTCAGCCCCAGCACACCTGTCTGATCATTCAATGGTTGTCACTAGGCAGATCTCACTGAACAATGACAAAGAGGTGGTCTGAATCAACTTGGTTTGCTTACAGAGCTGTGTGGCTACAAGCAAAAATGTTCCCCACTGCTTTCACCTTTGATAATACTGAGAAATATTTATTTGTACCTTTATTGAAAGAACATTTTCCAATAAAGGACTTCTAATTGTGAATAATGAGTCAGGTCTCTACACTCTCTTACCTATATTTTGAACACTCTCTTTGATTTCAGATAGGTATTTAGTAGAGAGATGGGGACAGGAAAGCGTCTGTGATCAAACAAAACAGCACAGTTCTTAGGTAAATTGGATTTTTATAGTGTCAGCTATAATGTAGCCAGGGTGAAAACTAAAGGAACCAAATTCCCAAAGTGCATTTTAAAAGAGGGAAATAACGAAATTTTAAAAAGTTACCAAGCTGGGGCCAAGATGGCTGATTAGAAGCAGCTGCAGTCTGTGGCACTCATGGAAAGGAAAAAAAGGGTCACATGAATACAGGTCATTCAACTGAAACATCCTGGTACTTGCATTGGGACTGATCAGAGAAACAACTTTACCCATAGGGATCAAAGAAAAGCAGGGTAGGGCAACGGCTCACTGGGGAGAGACACTGAGCCAAGGGAATCCGCACCCCTAGCCAAGGGAAGCAGTGAGTGGTTGTGTGACGCCAGGAAACCACCTTTTCCCACAAATCTTTGCAACCCACAGATCAGGAGGTCCCCTTATGGGCCCACGCCACCAGAGCCTTGGGTTCAACACACAGTGCTGTGTGGAGTCCTGGCAGAGCAGCTGCTCAGGCATGCACAGAGACCCAGGAGCTTTACACACTTCAGCCCTGGGATCCCTGGAAAGGGTGTAGGTAATTCAGGCAAGGTAGAGGGTATGTGCATATGCCTAGGAAGGGGGCTGAGTGGCGACAGTCTGTGGACCTCACTTCCACAGTACCTCACAAGTCTTATTGCAGCCAGGGCCTCCAGCTACCCCCACCTGCCCATATTCTATGGACAGAGCTCTGTTCTCTCCCTGGAAAGTGGAGCCTAGGGGAGGGGTGGGACACCATCTTGGTTGTTTGGATGACTCAACCATTCCAGCCTGCAGCTTGTGGAGAGTTTAAGCTAATAGGAGCAGAGGTAGTTCTCCAGCATGACACAGCTGTTTGGTCAAGGTGTGGTCAGACTGCTTCTTCAAGAGGGACTCTGATCCACTCCTTCTTGCAGGGCAGATCCTCCCAGCCCGGGCCTTTGACCACCCTTTTCCATGTTTTATGGCCAATAGAGTTCTAATTTCTCCCTGGGATGGAGTGCCTAGGAGACAGGGCAGGCTACCATTTTGGCTATTCCAGCATCTCAGCTGGTCCAGCCAATGGGCCATGGAGAGCCCAAACCAATCAAGGTTTAACAATCAGGTTCCCTAACACAGCATAGCTGTTTTAGCAAAAAACAGCCAGACTGCTTTTTTAAGTGGGTAACTTAACCATTTCTCCTGACTGGGTGAGACTTCCCAACAGGTATATCCAGCCACCTCTCCAGGTGTGTTCAGGTTGGCAACATGTCAGTACTCCACTAAAACAGAGCTTTCAGAGGAAGGGTCAGACTGCCATCTTTGCTGCTTTGCAGACTTCATTGGTGAGGTATCATCTCACCAATGAGAAAAACCAAGGAGATAAGAGTGTAGAGTGGACCCCCACCAAACTGCAGCAGTCCTATGGAAGAATTGAGAGACTGTTAAAAAAAAAAATAGAAAACAACAACAAAACCACAAAAACCAACCCTGTCAAAAGGTTGGCAACGTCAAAGATTGAAAGTAGATAAGCCCACAAAGATGGGAAAGAGTCAATGCAAAATCTCTGAAAAATCAAAAAGCTAGAATTCCCCTCTTCCTCCAAATGATCATAATACCTCTCCAGTGAGGACTCAGAACTGGCTGAGATGGCTGAAATGACAAATGCAGGCTTCAGAATGTGGATAAAAACAAGCTTCGCTGAGTTAAAGAAGCATATTGTAACCCAATGCAAAGAAGCAGAGAATCATGATAACACAATGAAGGAGCTGACAGCCAAAGTAGCCAGTTTAGAGAATAACATAACTGACTGGATAGAGCTAAAAAACACACTACAAGAACTTTACAATGTAATCACAAGTGTTAATAGCAGAACAGACCAAGTGGAGTAAAGAATCTCAGAGCCTGAATACTATCTTTCTGAAAAAGATAAGTACAGAGCAAAAAAGTAAAAAGGAATGAACAACCCTCTGAGAAATATGGGATTATACGTAGGGGCCAAGATGGCCAAATAGGAACAGCCCTGGTCTGCAGCTCCCAGTAAAACCAATGCAGAAGGCAGGTGATTTCTGCATTTCTAACTGAGGTACCCAGTTCATCTCACTGGGACTGGTTAGGCAGTGTGTGCAACTCATGGAGAATGAGCAGAAGCAGGGTGGGGCATTGGTTCACCCAGGAAGTGCAGGGAGCTGGGTGAGATCTCCCTCCTCCAACCATGGGAAGCCTTGAGGGACTTTGCTACCCAACCTAGGTACTATGCTTTTCCCACAGTTTTTGCAATCTGCAGAATAGGAGATTTCCTCATAAGCCTACACCACCGGGGCCCTGGGTTTCAAGTACAAAACTGGGCGGCTGTTTGAGCAGGGACCAAGCTAGCTGCAGTTTTTTTGGTACCCCAGTGGCACCTGGAACCCCAGTGAGACAGAACCCTCACTCCCCTGGAAAGGGGGCTGAAGCCAGGGAGCCAAGTGGTCTTGCTCAGTGAGTCCCACTCCCAAAGAGCCCAGCAAGGTAAGAACCATAGGCTGGAAATTTTCACTGCCAGCACAGCAGCCTGAAGTTGACCTGGGATGATTGAACTTGATGTGGGGAGGGGCACTGGCCATTACTGAGGCTTTAGTAGGCCTTTGATAAAATTCTACTTCTCTTCATGTTAAAACTGTCAATTAACTAGGTATTAAAGAAACATACCTCAAAATAATAAGAGCCATATATGATGAACCTGCAGCCAATATCATACTGAATGGGCTAGAACTGGAAGCAGTTCCCTTTAAAACTGACACAAGACAAGGATGCCCTCTCTCATCACTCCTATTCAACATAATATTGGAAGTTCTGTCCAGGGCAATCAGGCAATAGAAAAAAATAAAGCATATTCATATAGGAAGAGAGGAAGTCAGACTATTTTTTTTGCAGGTGACATAATCCTGTGTCTAGAAAACCATATCGTCTCAGCCCAAAAGCTTCTTAAGCTGATAAGCAACTTCAGCAAAGTCCCAGGATACAAAATAAATGTACAAAAATTGCTAGCATTTCTGTACACCAACAACAGTCAAGCAGAGCCAAATCACAAATAAACTCCTATTGTCAATTGCCACGAAAATAATAAAAAACCTAGAAATATAGCTAACAAGGGAAGTAAAGAACCTCTTCAGGGAGAACTACAAATCCCTGCTCAAAGAAATCAGAGATGACACAAATAAATGAGAAAATATTCCATGCTCATAGATAGGAAGAATCAATATCATGAAAATGATCACATTGCCCAAAGCAATTTGTAGTTTCAATGCTATTCTCATTAAACTAGCATTGACGTTCTTCACATCATTAGATAAAACTATTTTAAAACTTACATGGAACCAAAAAGAGTAGCCAAGGAAATCCTAAGCAAAAAGAACGATGCTGGAGGCATCACACTACCCAACTTTAAACTATACTACAGGACTACAGTAACCAAAACAGCATGGTACTGGCACCAAAACAGGCACATAGAACAATGGAACAGAAAAGATAACCCAGAAATAAGACTACACACATCTACAACCATCTGATCTTCCACAAACCTTACAAAAACAAGCAATGGGGAAAGGATTCTCTATTTAAGAAATGGTGCTGGGAGAACGGCCTAATCATATACAGAAAATTGAAACGAACATCTTTCTTAAACCATAAACAAAAATGAATTCCAGATAGAGTAAAGACCTGAATGTAAAACCCAAAACTATAAAAACTCTGGAAGAAAACCTAGGCAATACCATTTGGGATGTAGGCATGGGCAAACATTTCATGACAAAGATGCCAAAAGCAATTGCAACAAAAGCCAAAATTGAGAAACGGGATCTAATTAAACTAAAGGGCTCTGTACAACAAAAGAAACTATCACAGAGTAAACAGACAACCTACAGAATGGGAGAAAAAATTTGCTATCTATTTATCTGACAAAAGCTAATATCCAGCATCTATACAGAACTTAAACAAATTTATAAGAAAAAAAAAACAAAAAACCCCATTAAAAAGGGGCAAAGGACATGGACAGACACTTTTCAAAATAAGACATATATGCAGCCAACAAACATATGAAAACAAGCTCAACATCACTGATTATTATTAGAGAAATCCAAATCAAGCACTCAGTGAGATACCAATTCAAACTAGCCTGAATGGTTAGTTCAATAATTGTGGAAGACATTGTGGCAGAAGATATAAGAAACAACACAACAGGCATATAATAAACAACACAACTGTCAGTTAAAAAAAAAAAGTCAACCAAAAGCAGATTCAAAAATTGGAAATATCACATATAGTCTTGAAAATAACTGCACTATATGGGTCACTGTCCAGTCAAGAACACAGAAACCATACTTGAGATTTTTATAATGGAGAATTGAATATTAATATGTACTCAAACAGGTGTGAGAGAAATGAGGAAATAAAAAGGGACCTCTAAAATAACAAACACAGAAATGGTGCCTAAAAGAAGGAGTTGACTTTTCAACAGAAACAATGGAAGACAGAAGACAATGGAATGACATCTTTAAAGTAATGAAAGCAAATACTAACTTAGAATTCTATTATCAGTAAACATGTGCTTCAGAAAGCAAATGAAGACATTTTCAGACCAAAAAAAAAAAAACATAAAAGATTTCATAGACATACATAGAGGCAAATAATAGGGTGCTCCACAGGCAGAACAAAAATGATCTTGATCTTGATGGCAGCTTGGATATGCAGGAGAAAAAGATGAACAATGGAAAGGGTCATGATGTTAGATATCTAAATGAAAATTGCATGTATAAAGCAATATTAGTAATAATGGTGATGAGAAAGTTAGAAAACAAATATTCATGAAAACAATAATATATATGGGAAAGTGGTAAATGATTTGTGTTCTAAGGTACATGCATTGACAGGAATGTAGCACAAGTATTAATTTATATATTCTGATTCCTTCCTTTTCTTTCACAGTTTTCTCCCTTAGTAAACGTTTTACATTTCTAACTCTATCCCAGTGTCTGTTTCCTGGAGAAAATAACCTGTGATGAGTATCTTCAACTTTAGAAGCTAATGTTATTTTTATTTTTCCAATTACACTTTGGTTAACACTATGTGAATGTTCCAGTCAGTCTACATTCTCTTTACCAGGGACAATACAAGGCAGGCAGGCAGGCAACAATAATTGACATGTCTGGTACAAACAGGATAATTACAGAACTACAAAAAGAAAAGTGCAAGATTCCCAGTGCTCAAAGTTCAACCAGTGGTTGTATTAAATCAGCATACATGGTTTCATTCAGGGCAAGAAACAATTTGCCTGGCATTGCACAATGAGTCAACAGAACTCCAAAACTCCTATTTATGTAAAGGGGCAAAAATCACTTTTATTATTCTACTAACAAAGCTGCTCCTTAAAAAAATCACCCTTATATTAATAAAATAATACTAGTTATATTAACTACTTTCATACACATTCCTCAGAATTTTCTTTTCTTTTTATGAGTGTTATATTTTTGTTGCTTTCTTGCTCAGTGGCCATATTGTGTTTGGGGATGTGAGTTCAAAAGTCAAGGACTCCATTTGGTTTAATTTCACTTACATGGTACTGTAGTTACACATCACAATTTAAAAGAGCTGAAAATACTATTCTTTCCTATGTTTTTTTCAAAAAAACACCATATCTGAAGATCCCAACAGCTTTTATAATTTATTCCAAAAGGGCTTCCCCTAAAAGTAACTGGAAGATTTGGTTTTATGTTATTTAGGTCATTTAATCAGAAAGCAAATCATGTGTCTTTGATCATGCCCTTGCCAGAAGATCCCTAACTCATTAGCGTGCTATTAATGAGGCTACATTTTAAAGCAGGTGTTGTTAAGTGCAATCAGAGCAGCTTTATTAAGCCGCAAATTGTCTTGCGATGACAAAGGAAGTCAGATTGGTCTATGCTCAGTTAACCTTTGTCTATATGCATGACTTGACTGATTAAACAGCAATTGATAATGACCTTCAGTCTTGCAAAGCCAGAAAAAGGTGATGCCTAATGTTGGCATTCATTGTATGTGATGTGAGTGACAGGCAGGCAGTCTCTTTAATTTAGAAATCTATAATGCAATTTGAGAATTAGCAAATATTGCAGCGCAATGAACTACTAATGTATGTGTATTAAACTGATATTTTGGTGTACATGTTATTTCATAGTAGGGCATTATTGCAGAGTTAACTTCAAGTCAAAGTAATTTTGACTGGCCATCCTTAGTAGCTAGAAATAGAAGACTGTGGAAGAAAAAGGAGAGTTGTTTTTGAAGATTGATTAATTTCTTTAACAAGCATATTAAGCTCCTAATATGTTGAAGATGCTGGCCTGGTAAATTTATCACAGGCCCTGTTTCCCAAGAGCTCACAATGGGGTGATAGACAGGAACACCAATTTTATTACAATTTATTCAGTGCAACAACAGTCTATCATTAGCACCTGAGAATGCTGTCTGTCATTCTCAGGACTTCAACTCATTCCAAAAATGTGGAAGGAGATGCCACAGACTGTGGGGAAATTT
Source organism: Plecturocebus donacophilus (assembly GCA_004027715.1). Taxonomy (NCBI): domain Eukaryota; kingdom Metazoa; phylum Chordata; class Mammalia; order Primates; family Pitheciidae; genus Plecturocebus; species Plecturocebus donacophilus. Next base: position 6,351 of record PVKP010032529.1, on the reverse strand, counting down.
TAATTTAGTGAGTGTCTGTTATATGCTGAGCACTCTGTTCATGTTGCCTCACTGAATCTCTATAACAATTCTTACGTAAATATTACTGACCTCATTTCACAGATGAGGAAACAAAAATTCTTTCATGGGTTAAGTATTTTGCTTGAGCACAGTCATCTGGTAAGGGTTTTAAGTCAAACTCTGCCTGTCTCTAAAACCTACATTATTCTAAAACCAATGTGGTAACAACCAAGATACAAAGAATAAGTAAATGGCAAATTTTTTATCTTCTGTGCTCTGTATGTGTGTGTGTGTGTGTGTGTGTGTGTGTGTCTGTGTGTTGGTGTAGGCTTTTGTGTGTTTGTTGGTGGAGGTCAGCTTTTTTGTTGCCTAGTTTGGATCACATTTTCTTTGAAATCCATTTTGAACAATGGCTTTTGCCTCATGGCATTATAAATTTCTCTGTATTCTTTGTAAGTTCACCTTCATGAACAGACATTTGGTGACATCATCATTTATCACAGCATCCATCCTTAATATTTAGAAGGCTTTACAAAGTACCCTACTAAAATATGAACAGTCTGAATGTGGGCATAACTTGAGATTTACTAACACTTACACTTTCCCACTTGGGTGAAGGACTTTTTATTCTGGGGCATATTAATAGATGTGCCAAGAAAAAATACCAGGGCTCAAGTAGATGTGCTTAACTGTTAAACAAAGTTAGAGAAGTTTCTTTCTTACTGCAGGACCTTTCAGAGCCTTTAACATGCTAATAGTATTGTGACTTTCCAGGAGAGAATTGGGGTATTCCGCATTTCCCAAGCTTTCTTGACCATAAGGCTTGTTGTTCTTTGAGTACCAATTAACACTCATAAGAATTAGTGTGTGCAGAACACAGCAAGCCCCTGCTGTATAAAACATTAGCAGCCAACTAACAGCATAGAGAAGGCAGAGAAAAGAAATACTGAGGAAAGGACACTGATACAGAAAATACAAAATTCAATGATTGATTTAACCTTTCTCACAGTGTTGCTAGAAGCTGCTGTGATTATTTAAATGCTGAAACAACCTTAATGAATGACGTGATCATTAATTATATAAATATAAATAATGTTCTTTTAAATTGCCAAAAACAAATATCAATAGTTACTATAAATATGAGTAGAGTCTCCCTGACTTTTATCTTTCTTCTTTAAAAAAAAAAATTCATAAGTTTTTGAGGAACAGGTGGTGTTTGATTACATAAATTAGATATTTAGGGGTGATTTGTGAGATTTTGGTGCACCCTTCACTCGAGCAGTATACACTATACCCAATTTGTAGTCTTTTATCCTTCATCCCACTTCTACTTTTTCCCCCAAGTCCTCAAAGTCCATTGTATCATTCTTATGCCTTTGCATCCTCATAGCTTAGCTCTCACTTAGGAGTGAGAACATATCATGTTTGGTTTTCTATTCCTGAGTTGCTTTGAGTAGAATAATGGTCTCCAGTTCCACGCAGGTAGCTGTGAATGCTGTTATTTTGTTTCTTATTATGACTGAATAGTATTCTGTATATGTATGTGGCTCATATATATTCTTTATCCATTCATTGATTAATGGACATTTGGGCTGGTTCCATATTTTGCAGTTGCAATTGTGCTTCTATAAACATGAATGTGCAAGTATCTTTTTTGTATAATGACTTCTTTTCCTCTAGGTAAATACCCAGTAGTGGGATTGCTGGATCAAATGGTAGTTCTACTTTCAGTTCTTTAAGGAATGTCCTCACTGTTTTCATACTGTTTTTCATAGTAGTTGTACTAGTTTACATTCCCTGCAGCAGTTTAAGTGTTCCCTTTTCACTGCATCCCTGCCAACACCTATTATTTTTGATTTTTTGGTTATGGCCATTCTTGCAGGAGTAAGGTGGTATCGCATTGTGGTTTTAATTCGCATTTCCCTGATCATTAGTGATGTTGAGCATTTTTCATATGTTTGTTTGTCATTTGTATATCTTCTTTTCAGAATTGTCTATTCATGTCCTTAGCCCATTTTTTGATGGGATTGTTTGTTTTTTCTTGCTGATTTGTTTGAATTCCTTGTACATTCTGGATATTAGTTCTTTGTCAGATGTATAGATTGTGAAAATTTTGTCCCACTCTGTGGGTTGTCTGTTTACTCTGCTGATTGTTTCTTTTGCTGTACAGAAATTTTTAGTTTAATTAAGTCTCACTTCTTTATCATTGTTTTTGTTGTATTTGCTTTTGTGCCCTTGGTCATGAAGTCTTTGCCTAAGCCAGTATCTAGACGGGTTCTTCCAATGTTGTCCTCTAGAATTTTTATGATTTCAGATCTTAGATTTAAGTCTTTGATCCATCTTGAGTTGATTTTTGTATAAGGTGAGAGGTGAGGATCCAGTTTCATTTTTCTACATGTGGCTAGACAATTATCCCAGCAGCATTTGTTGAATAAGGTGTCCTTTCTCCACTTTAAGTTTTTGTTTACTTTTGTTGAAGGTCAGTTGACTGCAAGTATTTGGCTTTATTTCTGGGTTCTCTATTCTGTTCCATTTGGTGACTATGGCCTTATAGGACTTTGAAGATAGGTAACATGATGACTCCAGATTTGTTCTTTTTGTTTACTCTTGCTTTGGCTATGTAGTCTCTTTTTTGGTTCCATACAAATTTAAGGATTGGCTTTTCTAATTCTGTGAAGAATGATGATATTCTGATGAGAATTGCACTGGATTTGTAGACTTCTTTTTGCAGTATAGTAATTTCCACAATATTGATTCTACTCATCCATGAGCATGAGATGTGTCTCCATTTGTTTGTGTCATCTATGATTTCTTTCAGCCGTGTTTTGTAGTTTTCCTTGTAGAGGTTTTTTACCTCCTTAGTTAAGTATATTCCTAAGTATTTTATTTATATATTTTTTGCAGCTACTGTAAAAGGGGTTGAATTCTTGATTTGATTCTCAGATTGGTCACTGTTGGTGTGCAGCAGAGCTACTGATCTGAATGACACTTGAAGAAGCTGTTCATTTTCAGATTCTATAAAGATAATTAAAGAATTAATTGGGTCCAATGAAACATATGGTTTTGAAATAAACTATGTAGATTTACTAAACTTGACTAAATCCCATTCTAGTACAAATTATTTGCAGCTTTATTCATTGTATGATTCTAGGTCACCTCTGGCTGCAATTTTAGACTCACTTTTCAAAAGTACATTTTAAAAATGACTTCCCAAGATCAAAATCTCTGATGTATAGTCAAGACCAACTGTCAATCTTCCCTCATTAAGGCAGTATCTCTTTGGTCTTGCATAGGGTCCTCCACTTTTTGTCTTTACAACATTGTTTTTGCCTAATGTTCATCCTATTGGTTGCCTCCTGGTAACAGTGCTTTGAAATCAATAACATTAAACTCTGAAACTCTCCATCTGCAAGTGCAAAACGTTAAATTACATTTTATCTCTGCCACCCCAAGTCCATTTGCTATGTTATAGTTGTTATTGCTGTAGTATTCCTGTCTCTGTCCTATTACTGCATTAATCCAAGTATCATGGTCACCATGGGAGCCGACCTGCCATGTCATTCCTCTTGCAGCTCCTGGAATGTTTCCAAGCATGCCTTAGACGGGTATCATTGCTTGGAAATGTCTTCTGCTCAGAGGGAAAGAAGGCTGGCTGGAAGATTGTTTGAAGATTGTTATATTTAAGAAGGCATCGAGTTGATTTGCCATGGCTTTATAATTATTTTTTTCCATTCAAATATCTTTTAGACTCCCTTGGAAGACTGCTTGATTCGACTTACCTTAAAGAAGACCTGTTTTCTCCTGTCTCCTACCTAATATCCTACTTTTGCAGTAAGTAGATCTCCAAAATAACAGGTGATAAAAATGATAACTGGCACTACTGGCAATGAAGCCACCTGTTCAGCCCAATGACAACCTAAAGTAACTTATACATACAGGCTAGTGATCAGTAAATAGACGATAATGATGTCTGGTCATTTTGCCACCTGTGAGACAGGTGTGGGATGTGATCCAGATGAAAACTTCTGTAGGACAGAGCAGTAGTTATCCAAGTCTCCCCACAAGGTCATTCATTTCTGTGTCAAATAACAAACATTTCAATAAGGATTATTTTATAAATTGAGCAACAATAGATTATTACTTGGATAGGTGCAAATTATTTTGGTGAAAAGGATAAGAGAAGCACCCTTAGGTTGATAGATGTTTCAATTTTCCTGAGAAAAGAAATGCATTTACCAGATCTGAATCATTTTGGTAAACTACATTTCAAAGCTGAGTCATCTGCACAGCAGTTCAGTGGTGCATGCCTTTTTGAAAGATAAATTGTACAGCTGCATTATTCAAATCTCTGCATTAGAAATGGCTTGAGATGAGTTGTGAAAGGAACTTAATCCATACACAAAAAGTTCTAGCTTTTGCAGTTATCTTTTAAAGAGGAAAAAGTTCCAAAGATCTTAGAATCTCCAGGAAATATTTACACTGAAAGTAACATTGCTATAAATAACTGCCTTGTTTTAGACTTCACAAAAATTGTGACTGTGACTGCCAGATGGGTAAGAATGATGCAAAATTCAAGATGGCATTGCCAAAGCTGGTTGTTACATGAAATTGAATAAAATTCCAACTATTTTGCTGCTTAATTCGACTCATCCTCATTATCAGTTTTATTCACTTCACAGTTGCATGAGGAGTAAGCGTGATATTCGAGGATAGAGGTTTCAAACTGTCTTCCCAGACCAGCAGCATTAGCAGGATCAGCGAAGTTGTTGAAAAGCAAATGCTGTGGCCCTCTACTGCAGACCTACTGAGTCAGAAACTCTGGCAGTGAGGTCCAGCAATCTGTGCCTAACAGTCCTTCATGTGCTTCTAATTATGGTATCATTTGAGAGCTTTCCTACTAAAATCTTTGGAATTAGGAGAGTCTGAAATTCACAAATCAGCTGGATGAACATAAATAAATACTTTAACATCTCTGAATCTTAGTTTTTTATCCGCAAATTGAGGAGTGTGGGTTACATGATTTCTTTTTTTGAAAGAAAGGAAAAGAGAGAAAAGAAGAAAGAAAAAAAGAGCAAAAGAAAGAAAAAAAAAAGAATGAGAGAGAGAAAGAGGAAAAGAGATAGGGAGAGAGAACGGGATTCTTGTTTTATTGCCCAGGGTAGAATGCAGTCTAAAAATGGGTATTAAAAACCTCTTTTATGCCAATAATTGTGCTTAACAATGGAGAAAGGAAGGAATAAGGGATGAAAATAACAAACAAGCAGCCAACCAATATTTTATTTAAACCTGTGAGATGCTATGCAATTGCTGAGGAGTGATTTACTTCCAATTATGTGGTCACTTTTAAAATAGGTGTAATGTGATACTGAGAAAAATGTATGTTTTGTGGATTTGGGAAGGAGAGTTCTGTAAATATTTGTTAAGTTTACTTGTTCCAGGTCTGAGTTCAAGTCCTGGATATCCTTGTTAATTTTCTATCTCGTTGATTTGTCTAATATTGACAGTGTAATGTTAAAATCTCCCACTATTATTGTGTGGGAGTCTAAGTCTCTTTGTAAGTCATTAAGACCTTGCCCTATGTATCTGGGTGCTCCTGTAATGGGTGCATATATATTTAGGATCGTTAGTTCTTCTTGTTGCATTGATCCTTTCACCACCATGTAATGTTCCTCTTTGTTTCTTATGGTCTTTGTTGCTTTAAAGTCTGTTTTATCAGAGACGAAAATTTCAGCTTCTGTGTGTGTGTTTTTTTTCTCTCTCCGTTTGGTTGGTAAATCTCCCTCCATTCCTCTGTTTTGAGTCTTTGTGTATCCTTGCATGTGAGATGGGTCTAGATACAGCATACTGATGGGTTTTAGCTTTTTATCCAATTTGCCTGTCTGTGTCTTTTGATTGGGACATTTAGTCCATTTAAATTTATGATTAATATTGATATAGCTGAGCTTGATACTGCCCTTTAATGCTAGCTGGCTGTTTTGCCCATTAGTTGATGTAGATTCTTCATTATGGTGATGCTCTTTACCTTTTGGTATGTTTTTGGAATGGCTGATACTGGTTGTTACTTTCTACGTGTAGTGCTTCTTTCAGAAGCTCTTGTAAAGCAGGCCTGGTGGTGATGAAATCTCTGAGTACTTGCTTGTTCACAAAAAAATTTATTTTTCCTTCATTTATGAAGCTTAGTTTGGCTGGATATGAAATTCTAGGTTGAAAGTTCTTTTCTTTAAGGATGTTGAATGTTGGCCCCCACTCTCTTCTGGCTTGTAGGGTTTCTGCTGAGAGATCTGCTGTGAGTCTGATGGGCTTCCCTTTGTGAGTAACCCGACCCTTCTCTCTGGCTGCCCTTAGCATTTT